>LFYR01001250.1:56315-67663 GCA_001185155.1 Zostera marina
CAAATATTTTCATCAAATATCATTTTTTCAAACTCAAAGACATTCACAATCATTTTCCTAGTTTCTTATAATATGATAGGCTATAGAGTATTGGAATGGAGGCACAAAGTTATAGGCTATAGGGTATTGGAATGGAGGCACAAAGTTATAGAGATAATGGATTCAAGGTATCGACATTAAAATATCAGTGGCTAATTTCTTTGCCACGAAAATAAGCATGGAAATTTCTATTCCGTGGCAAAATATGGAGTGAAAAAATGGAGGGAATTTTTCTCGAAAAATTTAGCCACCAAACTAGCCACGGATTTAGAATCCATGGTTAAATTATCAAAATAGCCATGGCCCCAGTCATGAATAAAAAATCCGTGGTTATTTTTGAACAATTAGCCACAATTTTTGCAATAAGTGGCTAAGCTCGTGAACGTAACCCTATTTTCTTATAGTGCGAGCAACACTTACAACATCTGAAGCATGAAAACATAAATGGAGTCGAAGAGATGAAATTAAGACGAATCTAGAGAAGAAGAAAGATCAAGCGAGGTATATCAGACGGGAGGTATCTGCACGAAGTCATATATATTCATCGATCTAAAAAAAGATAGTAATTTAGTTTATTAGCATCTAAACTAGAATTGTATTATACCTAATATCAGGAAGGAGGATATATTAAGGATATCAAGCAACACTTACAACATCTGGATCAGAAGAATGACAGTTTGAGAAAATATATTGGTTTTAACCCTCAAATTATGATAAAATATTTAATGTACTAAACATAAATAACCTCTAAAAAACATTCAAAACGACTGTCTGTTTTGTCGTTACGAATATAAGGATAGTTTTGTAATAAAAAATCACGAAAGTTTATATTTATTCTATATTTAGGTATATAAATCTTGAAATGATTTTCTCTCTACATGAAATTCCATTCCTATCCCTAATTCAATTCTCCTGACTCCTACATTATAAATAGAAGATGACTGAGTCACGTCATTCCCACAGTAAAGATGAGTTTCTTGCAATCATATATGTTAGATCAATCGAAAGAAATTATATATCATCTAGAGAATCATATCTCAAGTTCATATCAACATTTCCTAGTTTCTTGTGTCGCCCATTAGTCCGCCAGTTATACAACATCCGATGAATAAAATCCGTGGTGTTTTTCACAAAGATCAGTTAGATTTTGTCAGGGATCAATTCCTAGTTCCTATTCCTCAAAAAAGACCGGTTTAATTCGTCATCTTATTAGATAGCTGATCCTGATATTGATGATTGTAAAGAGAGAGGAAAGGAAATAGTGAAGAAAATGGCATTAATGGAAAGGGCATTCAAGGGCGAGGAAGATGCAAAATGCGAAATGATAGGAATGATGATGAAAAGGTCGATGATTGAAGAAAGAAGGATGATCTACGAGAAAATAATGATGGATAAATCACGATTTCGATATGAATATATAGAGATAGAAATTATGATTTTAATTTATTTACTTTTTAATTAAATTAAAACCCTATAATATTACATTGCACTTTGTTATTTTAATCGTACTCCAAATTCATTTATGATTCGAACTCAAAAGAATGTTGATTCAAAGAAGAACGAAAATCGTCAGAGTTGCATAGATAAATAAGGGAAGAAACTAGGGTTTTATGACTTAACCGATTATCGAAAATTTCTCACCAATTGAAACTTGGGACAGAGTAATTTTTTCCCTTTATCAATGCAATAGGTAAGGTATCTGAAGCCAAAACTGGCGCTTACACCTTATATTGTCTTCCCAAAAAAAATCAGATTTTTGTAGTTTGCTTACACCTTATCGTTTCGGTTCATGGAGACATGGTTATACCTTAAATAAATATGCGTCCACAAAACTTAGCATCTTGCACCCTCAGTTTTAATTCACAGGCATTCGACAGACATAAAAGGGTAGTTGTCATTTGAGCATGTTTTATTTAGGTTAGTGAAGTAATGAAATCATATACAAGTTCCTTTATTATCAAATTACTTGAACTGCAATTAGGAAGAAAAAATTAAATGACGATGATGACAGGAAGTCAGAAAATCACCAAGCAGAGTTTACAATATATCATCAGGTCATTTTTTTAAAGGTTTTCTTTAAGTACATTTAATATTTTATAAACATTTGAATCCATCACTCAAAAATTAAAATCAAACTAATCAAAATTTAACATACAATACCAACTTTTCCTCCAATCGATGCAAGAATTTATGAGTTATTTGTCATCTATTATTTTAAATATTTCTTCTCCCTTTCTAAATAAAACTGACGGTTCATATGCTAATTTTTTGGAATCATTATCAATACATTTTTATTTCTAAAACTTATTTTCTTTATCACTTGCTTTCTTCACCAATCGGCACTACTCATCATCATTCTTCATTTTCCACTACGAGCTGCAATCAAATGGTGAGTAAGTAAGCTTTCAGGGTTTGGGGTTAAATGGGGTTTTTTAAGCCGTTCCCCCTTCCCCCTTGCCCCTTCCCCCTTGCCGTTCCCCCTTCCCCCTTGCCAAGCGATCTTCCTAGCGATTTTCCCCCTTGCCCCCCCGATCTTCCCCCTTGCCCCCCCGAAATCCCTAGCGATTTCCCCCCTTGTAGGCAAATCCCTAGCGAAGAGAAGGTCGCTCGTTCGCTGGAGGGCGAACGAGCGAGCTAACGCAATCAGCGAGTGAATCGCGCGAAGTAGAAGCATCCGTCTGATCGCAAGTTGAAAGGAAAGCTGCCTGACCGTGAGCGAAGGCATGTCAGCAAGCGCGAGCGAGCCCGGTCGACGATTCGACCGAAAAGAAGTCCGGTGCCAGCGAGTGAGCGAGCCATGCCAACACGCGAGTTGAAGTCCGGCCACTGACCGCGAGCGAGCCCTGGCGGCGATAGGGCGGCGATCGACCGAGAAAGAGGGATTGGAAGAGAGCGAGCATGCAAGAGCGAGAAATGGGGAGCGAGCGAGGTCACCTCAGATCAGCAGCACTCCACGCCTAGCTTCCAGTTCAAATCTACTCCCTAACCTCTTTTTTAACTTGATCGAAGGACCTCGAGTGAGACCTCGGCTCCACGCCTCCCAGTGACCGCGAATGAGATCATTTCGCGAGCAACAGTTTTCCACTTCCAACGAGCGACAGATACAACTACCAGAAGATAGGAGGAAACCTCGCTATTGGTTTTTGACCTTCAAGCCGAGGATTAGCACGCCACATCTATTCCATATATCTTATCTACTTTTAGTTGTTTAGTTAATTGGCTTGTAATCTTTTAATTTTCTGTTTAATCAAAATCGCCTTTAAAAAAAAATAAATGGGGTTTTAGAGAAAGAGTTAAAAGTAGGGTTTTGGATTAAAATAATTTGATGATCGATTGAATTACATTTTGATTAATTTTTTATTATTGCTCCACCACATCCAGATTACTGTTTGTCAAGCCTGTGGAGCTCTGAAAAATCCTCAACTCTTGATTTTCTGTTCGATTTGTAACACCAATGCTGAACATCGGTATTTGTATATATTCTCTCCATTATGCAGATGTGGTCGTGTTTCAAATTCTTTTTCATCTTCTTCTTTTTCTGCAGGTATTGCTTGACAGAATATGAGGAATGTCTTGGGGATTTTATTTGGTCTTGTGAGGAATGTACACAGCATATGATCCCCACAACCAGCCTATGCCAAGAGGAGCGTAAGTGAGAACCAAATGTTTGTGGTTTACTTACATTAATTCCAATGAAATTTTTAAAAATATTTATAAATCAAAACACTTTTGTCTTCCATTCTATCCAAATTTCCAATGTTTGGGATTTTGCACTTTTTACTTACCATTAATTATTTATATATTTCATGTTGTTATTAACTGCAGGAACAACAATCTTGACCAACAATCCTGACCAACCATCTGTTTCCTCGGTAGTTTGGGATTTTTTGGACATAACCATTTGTTTCATCTAGTTTATCTTCTTACTCTTTTCAATCTTCTACAGTTTGAACTTTGAATTCCTTAATTTGCCAATTGCTCAGTAGATTTTTCCTTAACTTACATATTTTATTAATTATTATTTTGTTTAGATAGATTAATTTTTTTTTCCTAAGTTGATTTGATTTAATTTAATTTAAATTTCTATATATCATTATCTTTTCAATTTTTATTTTTATTCACAGAGTCCTGACTCTCAGAAAACGATGACAACGCCATTACTAGTTTAGCCATATTTTGAATTCCTTAAATTTTGCTATTAATTAGATTTTTTCGTGTATGGAATTTATTTTAATTATTCAGGGAACTATTTGAATATTTTTGTACATTTTGCATATATTAAGCTTTAGTTTTTTTCTTCTTAAAATCTTCTTTTTTGTCTGCATTGATTTTTTCTCAGTTGATTTAATTTAATTTAAATTTTCACACATCACACATACTATATATATTTAGTCTATTCAGTAATTTTTTATGAAGATAAGTAGAGTTTAATTTTGTGTCTGTTTTTCTACTATGTTGTTTATTCACAGAGTTCTGTCTCACCGAAAATGACGACAACACCATTATCAATTCCGCAACAAACTCTTGGTGAGCAATCATATTTTAAATTAAATTACAAACATACTAATTCTTGTATATTTAGACATAAGATCGATCGGTTTACAAGGAAAGTAAGTGGGGGAATGAGAAGGGATTGAATTATTAATTAGATCTGAGTACAAGATTTCTTAGAGAAAAGTTTATTTAAATTTAATAGAGTCCCAATACATCATCTTTCCAAGTTAACATCTTTGATTTCTCTCTTTCCAAACCCTAAACCATAAAAACTCTAGACTCCGATCACTATTTTTATTTTGAAATCGCTCATTTCATTTTGTAAATCGATTGCTTTATTAAATTTGATTATTTTGGAATGAGTATCTCTATGGGTCATTCTCCCTTTGTATTTGTTAAGCTCAAGCAAAATTTGAGGTTTCCAACTCCTCAACATTCTGCTAAAATTATTTTCATATTAGAATATTATAGCTTAGTAATAATTAAAACTACTCTTTGTATTTAAGCTTCTAGATTATTCTATTAGATAGTTTGTTACTCTTTATTTGGTGTAACAATCCACTCAAACTTTGTAGTTGTACATTTCTAAGTGGAAATAAATACATTAATGGAATAATAGAGTAGTGATCCATCGATTACTGCCAACAATCATCCTTGTGTTATCTCTTCAATACACAACCTCTCAAGGGCCTCTAAGGATTCCTCATCGGTATTTTGGAATGAGTATTGGAATGAGTATTTGATAAGAAATCAATTTCAGGAAATAAGAAATCAATGACCTTCGATATTAATTTCAGAAAATCAATCTGGACCTGCATCAACACTACTTTTTCAGTTCAGGTTGAGGGCTCTCCGACAGATATTTTCTGATCTAAACGAGGGCTACGCCAAGGTGATCGATCCCATTTCTCCGCTATTATTTATTTCAGTTGTTGAAATTCTTAGTAGGTAATTGAAGGAGGTGGTATTGAAGGGAGATCTGGAATTATTCATAAATGGAGGAGCACAGGTGGAATCTCACTTAGCATGTGCTGATGACGTGCTCCTTTTTTTCCGTGCTTCAATCAAATCATTCAACACCCTCAAAGCAATCTTGGCTGTTTTTTGCATGTTCTCGGGGCTGGACATCAACAACGAGAAAAGTCATGTCTCTTTTCTAAAACGGTGGATAATAAGAATGTGTTGTCAAAAATTATAGGTATACCAAGCAAGGATCTTCCTTTCTCCTATTTAGGGGTCTCCATCACGGGAAAAGCTCTTACTTCAGCGGATTGTGCTCCATTAATTATTTCACTCTAGGCAGTTCTAATCAAATGGAGCGGAAGAATGCTCTCTTATAGCGGGCATGCCCAATTATTGTAGTGATTTTTTCCGTCAAGTTACAATATGATCTCCAAAGTACTATTCTGCCGTTGGGAGTAATTGATGTGATCAAAAGTATCTCCTACAAGTTTATATGGATTATGGGGTAAATAACGAGATATAGTTTGAAATGCAATGATTTTTCCAAAAAATGAGGGTGGCATGAGGATCAGAAATTATAGAAATGTACAAATTGCAACAATCATTGAAAGAATTAGGAGAGCATGGAAGTATGAAGGCATTTGGTTGGATTGGGTTAGGAAGCGATATATCATACAACGTGACCTACAACTAATTTCATCAAGGTATAATGACTATCATTTGGAAACATTCATTACATCATAAAGAATTAATTGAGAAATACATGAGATGTGGCCTGGGAACTCTCTTTCATTGAAAGGTAAGGAGAATGATTTATCGCTAGTATTCGTTTGGGAAATAATCAGGCAAAGAAGGCCAATCTCCAAAACAACGGTAGGAATATGGTCTGCGGCAATACCTAAGACTGCTAATCTACTTTGGAGGCTATAGTTGGGTAGACTTCCGAAGGCGGACCGATTAAAAAAAAAAAGAACTAATGTGAGCCCAATTTATGGTCTGTGTGAGAATTCAGATAAGTCAATAGCTCACATATTCTTTGGATTGTCCGTACTCGAAATGGATTATCAATGAATGCATGAAAGTTGCAGGAAACTTCAACATCCAAGTTGCAGTCAATTGAAATAGATATAAACCTCTCCCGGAAGAAATAGAAACCAAGGTTTTTTAGGCGGCCATGCGGTCATGCGATGGCCATGACCGCATGGCCGCCTAGGCGCTTCAGGCGGTCGCCTGAAAATAGGGTAAATTTGCAGAATTTACCCTGAACTTATATATATTTGCTAAAAAATATGGGTAAATTCAGAAACATTTAAAAAAATATATACATCAATTTTAAAACCTGAAATTACTAATAAAAAGTAATAGACTATTAATCTAAAATTTAAAATGTAAATACATAGATTATAAGACTTCTATGAATTTAGGGTTAGAAAGGTGCAAGAAATAAGAAAGAAAAGAGGTTAGGGTTTTTTAAAACCCTCAACCTCTTATTTAAATGACTTAAGTCATTTAAATGGGAAGTCATTTAAATGGGCCTTAAATGAGTGGTTGGGCCTTATATTTAAATTAAAAAAAATAAAAATAAAATAAAACAGACCTATTGGGTTAGGCGGACGCGGGCCCGCCTAACCCGCTCCAGCCATGAAGGCAAACGCCTACATGCGCTGGAGCACATGCTCGATTCGAAACTGTGGGGATTACTTTGGTCGATCAAAGCAACAACAATTTATTGCATCTGGAAAGAACTAATCTGCAGATCAAAGAGGGCATCAAATTGCACAAGGAGCACGTTGCAATTTCATAGCTTAAAATGGTTGGCATAAGCTTTGATGAATCTAAATTTGGTAAGCCTCACAAGTCTAGTAGAGAAGGGGTGGCATATCTATATTGGGAGGCTTTTGCGATGACTCTGGGAGAGGATGCTCAAGAAATTGGCTAAGCCAAGGGCACTTCAGAATGAAAGAGAGTTGCTATCTATTTCCATTTTTTTTGTATTTCTTTGTTGTTATTTCATACTGTATTTCTGTTCTGTTTTTAAATTCTTTGAAACTCATTTACTGAATTACTCCTGACTCATACTCCCTTTTTCTTGGGTTCTGGATACCCGAACTGTCTCCCATCTTTGAGAGTAGCCCTGTTGAGCCTCTGCTATTACTCGACCTGCTACCAGAGGTGACCTCAGAGGACTTCAGCCCGGATCCTCCTTTGAGTATCCCGGAAGAGCCACCCAACTATCTTGGGTTTTGGATATTCAACTAATTTGATTTTAACGTATATGCGTAATATATTTATTTGAAGACCAAATTGTGTTTAGATTAATTAATTATCCCTACAAGAAAACAAACTATCTATTACTAATTATACCGACCAACTTCGGAATTGGTCGCTTACAGTTATTTTTTTGAATTGGCGCCATCTATAAGTGTCCAATATTAAAGTTGTTCACGAAGTTGATCTTCTATTATAAAAAGAACATATGGCGACCAACATTGAGTTGGTCATTTGGATTTGTGTCGTGAAATTTGATAGCGACAATACGATCCTCACATAAAGTCGTCTATTTCAGGGAACATTTTAAACAAAAAATATGTTAACCGTTCATTTTTTTTCTTGCCAAGAAAAGCAAATTTGTTATATATTATTCGGAAAATCAACCGATTAATTGATACATGATGTTTAGAACAAAAACTCGAGATGTAATTAAAGTTTCGAAAAAAGATTTAGATACATATCAAGACGATTTTAGTAAATTCAATGTGAATACAATCAACGATGTAGCTTTGAGTATTGATGGCGTTTTTGAAGAAACAAATGTTGAGGTTGGCGAACCGGATAATTTAGATATTGAATTATATAACAAATTTATAAGTGACAATGATGGATTTTAGTGTTTGTAGTTTTGTTAAAATGTTATTGTAATCAATTGTGTCCTATTCGGGTCTTATAGACCTGTATGCCATGTCTCGTTAGCCCCGGTCAAAAAACGAGGATGGTGCAGGTCATGTAAAAGGTGGAATTTCCCTTATACCCTGGTGTTATTGACCTGCCTTGTCCGGGTTTTACCTGATAAACCCGTCCCGTTTGGTTTGGGACGGGTCCAACTTTCTTCCTTAGCTGACTAGCCACATCCACTCCCTGATTCTTCTGACCGGGGCGAGTTCGGTTCGATCAGTTCCAACTCTTAATTGTGATACAATTCTGTTTTTGATGGTATGTTAATTAAAATGTTATTGTGATAGATTGTTAAAGAGGCGATTAAAGCCCTCTATTTAAAACTATGCATACAAATTATGTTTGTGATTATTATGAATTCTGATTATGATTTTTTCAGATATGCCATGTGAACAAGGACGTAAACGTAGTCAGGGACGAATACGATCTATCGACGATGATGTTGTATCGGCTCGACCAACAAGAAAATTCATAAAGGGAATTCCACAACCATCGACACCATTTTATGGTGAAATTTATGAATTCGGGCGGCATCGGGGTCGGTACTCATACGCTTCTACCCGGGAGACACAATTGCCGGGTTATCAAGGTTCCAACCCCCGGAATTATGAGACCAAATTTCCGATAGTCGCTGACACGGATGCCGCCCGAGCTACATTGCGGACTATATCTGGGTATCCGATGGACCGGACTGTCGAGGAAATCGGACAGAATCTGAGCAACGTGAGTACTTTTGTTTCTATTATTTTTATGAGCCTGTTCTTACTCATTCTTTCTCTTTTTGCAGCTCGCTTATTTATTTCAGGGCCGCCTCTCTTCCCTGTCTCGTCTTCGTGACTACCTATCCTTGGAAGACGAGTTGAAGAGAGTGAAGCGCCGATGCTAGGATCTGGAAGGCGAGGTTGCGCAAAAAGCTTAAGATGCCTCTACTCTTTCTGCTACCAACAAGAGGTTGGCTGAGGACTGGGCTGCTCAGAAAAATCTCTTGAGAGATTAGGAGCAAGAACTCTCCAAAGTCAATGGGGAGTTGGGAGCTGTGCAGATGGAATGCAATGCTCAGCGTGCCAGGGTTTCAATTAAAGAGTCGATGATTGTCGATATCACCCGGCAGGTTGAGAATACTGAGGCAACCCTTCGTTCTACTATGGTGCAGAATGATATATTTACTCAACGGTTGAATGAAGGGGAAGAGGAAAGGCAGAAGCTCTCCCAATCGCTGAATGATTGCCAAACTGAGATGAAGCGACTGGCAGAAGAAGACCAGAAAAAGACTGAGGAGCTCCAACGTATGAACGAACATCTGGAGAAGCCCAGGATTGATTTTCTTGCCAACGTGCGAGATTACAACGATCTGGTGGACCTGGGCCCTCATGTGTTTCCTGGTTTTGAGGCCGAGGATGTCCACCTCTAGGCCCGCAAGTACCCAAAAGAGGCCACTGAGATACGAGATCGGGCGCTTGCGGAAGACGAGGATGAAGATGAAGAAGAGGGGGTTTCGGGAGACAATACCAACGCTGCCATTGACAAAGACTTTTCTGTAGAAGACCAAGATGACAATGGCTCTAAAGATTCATCTCTCCCCCTAGTACTAAATAGATCATTCATCTTTTGTAATCTTCCTTGTATGTTACATTCCTTTGTACTTCTCTTTTTAAATCAATATATGGAATGTACTTTTTTGAGTGATGTTTATTAGTAAAATAGCTAACACATTAGTCAAGTAGTTCAAACTATTTACAACGAGTAACACATAGTCCTACTTAATCGTTAAAAATATAACTGCAGGTTATCTGCGTGCCAAGTGTTGGGAATGCCTGTTCCATCTTCCCGTTTTAACTTGTACGTGCCTGGTCGGAGTTTCTCCTCCACCACATATGGTCCTTCCCAATTTGCACCTAGTTTGCCTTTAGAGCAGTCCTTTCTGCTGACTTTTGCTCTTCTCCATACTAGGCTTCCTTTTCTTATCGCTTTATCCTTGAGATTCTTGTCGTGATATCTAGCGATACTTTGCTTGTAAGCTGTATTCTTTGCCTGTGCATTATCCCTTAGCTCATCTACCAAGTCTAGAGTTGTCGCACATGATCTCATGTTTTCTTCCATGTCATAGGATAACACTCTGACTGTTGGAATGCTCAGCTCTGTTGGGATTAGTGCTTCCATTCGATATGCTAGTGAGAACGGGGTTTCTCCGGTGGGTGTCTTTTCAGTGGTTCTATACGCCCACAGGATCTCTGGTAGTAGATCTTCCCACGAACCTTTGGCCTGTTCGACCTTTTTCTTCAGTCCCTAAACAATGGCTCTGTTTGTGACCTCTACTTGCCCATTACCCTGTGGTCTGTATACCGAAGAAAAATGGATTCTAGTGCCCATGTTCTCGCACAATCTCGTAAACTCCCCACCGGTAAACTGTGTCCCATTATCTGTCACTATATGCATTGGAACACCGAATCTGCACATTATGCACTTGAAGATAAACTTTGTTGCTACTCCTTGAATTATTTTGGGTACAGCTAGTGCCTCGACCCATTTGGTGAAGTAATCGACAGCCACAAATATGAATTTAGCCTGAACTGTCGATAATGAAAATGGTCCCACAATGTCTAACCCCCACATTGCGAAGGGGATGGGGCTTTCTACCCCTGTTAGCTAAGTTGCGGGATTTCTCTGTATGTTTTTGTGTATTTGGCAGGCCTTGCATTTTCTTGCGAATAGGACTGCATCTTTTTTCAGTGTGGGCAAGAAGTATCCCTGCCTTATTATTCTTTGGGCTAGAGATCTTCCCCCCTGGTGTATTCCGCATACCCCTTGATGAATCTCCTCTACAATGAATTGTCCTTCTTCTGTTGAGACACATTTCATTAGAGGTCCATCGTAGGATTTCTTATACAGAATGTCACCGA
>LFYR01001250.1:67763-118809 GCA_001185155.1 Zostera marina
CTAACAAGGATTTCCTCCAGTCTTCTGCCTGTATTGTGACCAAGCTACATGAAGGTGTAGATGTTGAGTCAACTAGTATCTCTCTCTGCCCCCCCTCGAAAGCAGATGCTAACTTTGCCAGGGCATCAGCTGAGTTATTTTGACTCCTTGGAATCTGCTCTACCTCTACCTTGGTGAATTGTTTTTTGACTTTTTCTAGTGTGGCTGCGTACTGTACGATCAGAGGTTCTTTAACTGTGAACTCTCCTGTGAATTGCCGAGCCACTAGTTGAGAATCTGTTCTAATGATTATTGAACAGGCACCCAACCTTTTGAGGATTCTCATGCCTTGGATTACAGCTTCGTATTCTGATATATTATTTGTAGCTGAGAACTGTAATCTGATAGAATGTTCATATATCCTTTGGTCTGGAGTGATTATCTTTATTCCCACTCCTGCACCTGTACTGCAGCTTGAGCCATCAACCTCTACTATCCAAGGTTTTTCTTTGCTTTCTTGGGTCATGTCTACAATAAAGTCTGCTACTGCTTGCCCCTTGATGGTTGTGGCAGAAACAAAATCTACATCGAACTTGCTTAACTCCAATGCCCACTTCGTCAATCTTCCGGAAGTATCTGGCCTGTGGAGGATTCTGCGGAGTGGATGCTCTGTTAAGACTTTAATTGTATGAGCCAGAAAGTATGCTCTGAATCTGCGTGCTGCATGTACTACTGCTAGGACTATCTTTTCCACTGGAGGATATCTTGTTTCTGCCCCTGTAGCCTTTTTGAGTGATAATATATCGGGATTTGTTCACTGTCCCTTTGACATATTAGAACTGCACTGATAGCCTCCTCTGAAGCTGCTACATAGACGTACAATTCCTCCCCTATCTTTGGTGAAGTTAGGTGTGGTAGAGAAGTCAGATGTGTTTTGAGTTGTTGAAATGCCTCATCACACTCTGAGGTCCTTGCAGCCTTGTCGCCGCCTTTCTATTTTGTTTATGTATTGTTTTAGCTTTCCTTCCTTTACTTGTGTATCCAGGAAGGTGCTTAGCTCCCTGCAGTTTTCTGTGTTGTGCCCGTAATCCTTGTGGAACTTGCAATACCTGTTCCTCCTTGTTCGAGCTCCTTTTGTTGCAGGGTCTAACTCTTCTGGTTGAGGAAACCTTATTTTTCCTTTTTCTCTATTGTAGATTTCCTCTTTTGGAGTGCTGAAAACCGTGAATCCTAAGTCTTTATACTTCGGATACCTTAGTTTCCTAAACTCCTCAGATGTCTGGTAGACCTTTCCATCGTATTTTGGTCTCCAGGATGATTCTCCTTTCTCAAATTTCTAGAATTTCTTTTTTGGTGCTTCATATGCTTTTTTGTTACTTATGGCACCTCTTTCTTTTTCTTTTTCTTTCTCATACTCTTCAGAATTTATATATTTCTGGGCCTTGTTAGCAGATCTTCCATGCATTTTACATTACTAACATTTAGCTTTATTGCTAATTGTGTGTTCATGTCTAGCCCCTTTGAGTATGCGCATATTGCAATTGTTGTGTTTAGGTCGGAGACTTTTTGCATGGCTTCCGTTAATCTGGTTGTGTAATTCCGGAGCGTATCTTCATTCTGTTTGATTGCAAACAGTGATTCCGTGCCCTTTCTGACCCTTGTGTTTCCACAATGTTGGGCAACGAATTTCTTTTTCAAGTTCTCGAAACTTGTTATGCTCCCTGGCTGCAGTTCGACGAACCATCTGTATGTAGGCCCTTTCAATGTTCCTGGGAATGCTCTACACAGGATGTCATCCCTTGATGTGGCCCACTGCATTGCCCCCACGAACATATTTATATGGTCCACTGTCCATCTTCCCATCATAGATCTGTAGCCTGGGTAGCCTGAATTTCAGAGGTGCTGGTTTTATCATTAATGATTTGTGCAGGCATCCATGCCTACTAGCCAGTTTGGGACCTCGCCTCCTCCTTCTGTGTCTCTCGTGCTTTCTTCATATACGGGTTTTTTAGGAGGAGGTTTAGGTTGCTCCTCTGGTTTGCGAGGTAATGGTGCGTTGGAGTGTGCTGCTCTATGACTCGACACCTCCTGTTGCGCCTTGGCCTGCTTTGAGGTCTGAGCTTTTGAATGGTATATTGATGCTTTGGATTTTTCAATATCCTTTATTTTCTCGCTCATTTTTGCTATGGTTTCCTTCATCTTCTCCAGCTCATCTATAGGCATCTTTACAAACCCGTGAGTGGTTTCTGATGCTGCAACCCTTGGTTCCTTGCTTCTCGTGGGTTTCCCCTTTTGAGGTTGTTCTTCCGAAGGTTTCTCCTTCTCAGCAAGGAGTCGGATGGCCTCAGCTATTGCCTGAACCGTGATGTTCAGATTCTCCCCTCCTGCTGAAACTTGGAGAGTTTGCTCGGGCTCACCTTCGGGTTCAGCCTCAGGTCCCGTGGGAGTCCTTTTGTTCTTGTTGCCCTTGGGTGGTCGACCTCTAAAGCTTAGAGAGGTTTTTAAGAGTTCCTTGATACTCTAAGGTACTAACTTACCCGTAAAAGTTAGAGGTTTTTAGAAGTTCCATAATACTCTAAGGTGTGAGTCTACCCGTAAAAGACTGGTTCCTAAGCGATGTTAGCCTTAAACCTTAAAAATGTTTTTAAGAGTTTCATTGATACTCTAAGGTTTTGCCATTACCTTTAGGCCAGTGAATTTCGATAGTTTGTCGGGACTGGATTATCCCTTGTTTGGGTGAACAGTATAAATCTTCTGTGTTGTTCTTTGTTAACTTTAGTTTTAATTATTATCTAAAACAACACTTAATTAAAAAGATCCCTCTTTCAGTTATCTGGTCAAGCATAGAGGTTGACTACTTTCTGCAGATCCCTCATCTAGTTATCTGGTCAAGTTCTGAGGTTATATTTATTGTTCAAAGTTCTATCCAGTTACCTGGTCAGATATTTACTTAATTATCATATATATCCAGTTATCTGGTCAGCTATTTACTTATAATTTTATATCCAGTTAACTGGTCCTTTACTCTATATTACAACGTGCACTTATAATATAACTTAGTATATATCTATATACTACAGTTGTTTATAAACCACTATCTAATAAGTTGACTCAGAGTCTATATATTGTAGTAAGCTTTGAAGAGAAAATGCAAGAGTATAAATATATATAATATTATATTGTAAAATATAATATTATAATCATTTTTATTATTATTCAACCATTTGTGTATCAAGTATTTACTGGTAATTCTGCATTTAACCTGCCTGATCAAAAAGAGGCTATTATCCTTCCTTATAGCCTCGGCTCACGATCCAACACCTATAACATCTATATAACTAGGTATCCAAACTGTCGGCAGAAAAGCAGTATCTGAGGTAGTCCCCGTAGAAATCCAAATTCAGACATATATCCTTTTATTTCAAACGGTCAACATACAATTCTCAATTCCAAATCATCCAAATCAATTACTCTCAATTCCAAATCAATTCTTATAAGAAAACATTAATCACACCCAATTATAGACATTGCTAATCAACGTCTATAATTAGATACACTAATCATTCTCATTCCTTACCTCTTGATTCTATTATTAACACACATTGTTAAATATCATCAACACCTTCTCTTGCTATTCTTCTTCAATCCGTACGTCGTTGCCAGATCCTTGCACTGTGTGTCATCGAAGTTTCTCTCCGTCCACATAGTACGATCATTAATACCAAGTAATTCACTCTGCAATACACCCGCTCAAGCTATGTAACAGTTAATATAATACTTTGTTTTCATTCAATAAATACTTGTATTTCAGTATTTCAATATAATTAAGGTTTGTATTTGTATCACAAATCTATTATGGTATCAGAGCGGAAGGTATCCTGCTAAAACTATTTACGATAGATATTTTTTCTTTCTTTATAAAAAGGAGGAAGAAAGTTTTTACGTCAAAAAAAAGGACCAAAAAAGCAGAGAAAATACACCAAATCAACCTCTCACAAATCGCATTCCCCTTGGAAAGGGAAGAAATTGTATTTTTACTGCAAGCACACTATCAGGATCACTCCAAAAGGCATGCTCAATAAAAGGATCATAATCATCCTTTTCTATTTCATATGCCCAAGCATCATATTTTCCACTTTTAATCCTCTTATATATATTTTACCTTCACATCCTTTTCAAGGTCAAAATACGAAAAGCAATCAATCCATTCTCCAAGAGGAGGATCAATAATATGAGTATTACGATTCCTCACCTCTCTTGCTTTCATGATCTGTCTCCTCCTCAACACTGCATCTGCAATGGCAAAGAAAAATAATGAATTCAAGGTCAATGATGATATCTCCTATTACATATCTAGGAGTGACAACCCAAGCACAACACTATTAGTAACACCACTATATGGCCCAAACTATCAAACATGGGTTGTGAAAATTTAAAGAGCACTCTGCACAAAGAACGTTCTTTGTGAAAATTTAACAAGATTGGTTTCATTAATGGATCACTCAAGAAGCCAAAATTAGAAAACGACAACTACACGATTATCCCACAGAATAGGTGCAATGACCATATCACAACATGGATACTAAATAGCTGCACACAAAAAATCAGAAGTAGTACAATCTTTGCAAAAAATACATAAGCTCTTTTAGAGAATTTAAAAACAGAAATAAAGAAGGTCTAATGTGCTACTCATCTCACAACTAAAGAATCAGATAACAAATTGATTCCAAAAGGAAGGAGAACTAGTCACCTGCTTCTACACCAGACTACAACCATATTATGGAATGAATTGATTTGACACAACCTGATTTTGCTTGCTGTGATTATCCAAATTGCATACCTAATGAAAATATGGAAAGACTTAAACTTCACTACAGGACTCAATGATTTTTATATGACAATAAGAGGGAAGATACTAAGAAAGAAAGCACCGTACCCCGTAGAGTAGATGAAACATTCACATTGGTAATCACAGATGAACAATAAAGAGAGATATCTACCACTGAAACTTCTACTATGGTGGTGACCAAAACACCACCTTACACACTCAGACCAACACATAAGAAGATAGTAGACCAGGGGATCTTATTACACAAGATGCAAAAAAAGGAGGGCACACTTTGTAAATTTCTTTTATGAACATGGTTTCCTATCATGTCACAAGCTAGATGGAGTAGACTTCAACAAGGAATGAAGAGAAAGAAACGAATACTATGGTAGCAAAAGTTACAACAAAGAATACAAAAACAAAGGAAAGGGAAAATGCAAACCCATATACCAAAGCAACAATGCAAATGCACACTCAGATGATGAAAGCAACACAAAAGAAACAAGCAAAGATAAACCAGAAGGAGGCTACATAACCAGAGAATAGCTCATATCCAAACTTTCACAAGGAGGTTTCAAGAGAGGATTCACCACAAGCACACATGGCTGCAGGAAGCTCCTATGGTATTATCAATTCTAAAATTTCCTTTTCACTTAATACATACAAAATTGCATACATACCAACACACATTATCAATGGTTCATAAATATTGGTGTCTTTTCAAAGAAATTAAAGGGAACAGATGAATGCACTGATGAATTTTTTTCTTAAAGTAAAACACCAATAATATCAGGGAAAATTGATAGAGTAAATCTTCCATCAGAAACAGTTGTATCAGACATCCGCAGATTGATTGATGAAGAAACAGTTGATGATCAACAAGAATTAAAAATGAAAATATCAGAACATAGGGAAGAAAGGGAGGTCGAATCCTAGGAAGATCGACTTTCCTGAGGATCGACTTCCCTGGGATCGACTTTTGAGTAAAGTCGATCACCAGGAAAAGTCGACCCCCAGAAAGTCGATCTCTGGAAAGTCGACCCCTGGACCCAATCTGATCAGTTGGGCAGTTAGGCGGTTACTGCCCAAATGACCATATTGCCCCTATAAGAACCCCTATAAATAGAGGGCACCCCCCACTCATTAAAGGCAGGTTATTTGGAGAAGAAGAATTCCTAGCGAAGCAGAGCTCTGCACACTTGAGTTCCGGTCCGGTTTCCCGCGGAGTTCCCCGCTTGGCGCTTGCTTGCGCGTCTTGGAGTACTGGTCGGGTTTCACCCCCATCACCTTATAAAATGGGCACCAAATGTAATTTTGAGAAAATACAAATAAAGCTGAAGGTTTCTACCCTGTCCAACATACAGAGTCTCCGACGAAGTGTCGAGTAACTGGTTTTCGGAATTCTTTGATGATCTCGTCTAGCGAGTGCTGAGTATAGCGAGGTCCAATATATCTCTGAATTCTTTATTCTTGTTCAAGGTTTTGCTATCATCCCTCACGTTTGAGAAGAGTATTGATTTCGTATCGTTTTCATTTGATCTTCCGATCAACTGATCGGAGGTGCCAGAATTCCATCAGGTCAATTTAGTTTTTTGTTATTTTCCTTGCTTCTGTCCCGTAAATCTTAGGTCAGTTCCGTAAAGCATGTTATATGAAGAAAGAAAATAAATGGAAGACGTTCTTCTCTTACAACTCAAACTTTGTTTTGAGAACTTGATGATGAGGTCATTTTCACTAATTATTCACTTATAGAAATGGATTCTCTGCAGTCTCTTGAAATCATTTGCTCTCAGGATCACGTTCTATTATCAAAGAATTCTAACTATCCAAGATTTCATCCTAACTTTCCAAGAATTCTGACCCCCCCCTTCGTGAGGGGACACCAAACTTATTTATTGGTCAGACCTTGGCAACCGCCTTCTTCAAGGATAGTTTTCTGGATTACACATCGTCTCTACTTTAGGTCGTTGACTGCCTCTAGAGTAACGTCTCTACTTCAGGTCATCGACGAGTGCTCTGAAGTTGACGTCTCTATTTGGAGTCGACGTCTCCATGTTGAGACGCCATTTCTATCCCAGGTAACTGACTCTCACTATATAGTCGATGTCTCTACAAAGAGTCGACCTCTCCATGTTGTCTTTGTCTCAAAACCCCATTTCGCTAACTATCTTTAGATTCAATGTCTCTACCTAGTCAACATCTATTTGCATAGTCGGCGTATTGCCGAACGTTGGCAATCCACATTTTGGTATGATGTTATTTGCTTCTGCCCTCTACAGGAGCGTCCAATCTTCGTGGGGCTCTTTAAAAGTATTAGGCCTTATTAAATGTGATTGATGAGGGATCGTAAATACCTTTATCACCAGAATAGCATGACATGAAAATTCACTTTCTTGATAAAATACTTGTCCCACTAATCTTCGTGAATGCGTTATATAATTGACTTAGCCTTTTTTAGAACTTCTTTGGGTTGTTTTTTGTATAAAACTCACGATATTAATTGTCAATTTATTTTCTCAATGAAACAAATATGTATTGTAAAAAAAAACTATGATGCCTTAAAAAAATTATAAAAACATGCAAAGAAAATAATTTTAATTACAATTTTCTATAATTATAAAATTTATAGCTTTGCAAAACTCATAATTGAGAAAATATTGAATTAAATATTGACAAGGGCCGCGCGAACGCGTACCCTCAAAGTAACAAATTATGACGTACGCTCTCCCACTTGGGAAGATGTTAGCTTGATGCTTCTCCAAAGTGCAATGGAGATCATCAACCTAGGCCATGACCCTTCTTGATCAACCATAAATCCCGTCCAGGTAAGTATCCAATAAAGATGTTATTATTCTATATTTATATTTAGCTTCTCCCATCTTATTATCATGTTACAACGATGTGGGATTAAAAATTGGATTAAATAAAAATATAAAGTCATTAGTCAATTACTCAATGTAAGAAATTTCCATTTTCCAATATACATTAAAACTATACGAAGTATAGTTAACTTAATCAAAATTGAATTATTTTGTAATTATATTTGATCTGTATTTAAAGCTGTAATTAGTTACAATATGTTACAACTAACTATCTATTCTACGTGGAGCATATGTGGATTGTACGTGGCTCCATACACCCCCCTCAGACTCACGGAGCTTCTCCGACGATCTTATCCTGTAAATATAGGAAGGACTTTGGTGATAGCAGTTTTGTTAAAATATCTGCCCACTGCTATTTATACCCAGAATGTGTTCTACTGTAATATCCCCGTTCTCCGTCTTCTCTCACACGAACTGTAGATCGATACTCGCTGTGCATCAAAACAAACAGAGACGTTATTATTGCAACATAAACTATTTACTGAAAGTAAATTTCGAGTTGCAGTGGGCACAAGTCATGAAGAACTAAAGACGATTCATTAATCTTGGCAACACTCCGACCAGATTTGGTAATTGGAAGTGGGGTCCCGTCGGCAGTATATATACAGTCTTTACCAGTATATTGCCGTGGGTACTTAATGTTATCTTCCAAGCTCGTGATATGCGATGTGGCACCCGAGTCAGGGTAAAGACATTGTAAGTACGACCATATACCGGCGGAAGTTCTATACGACACCATGTACTTGAGGAACAATCGATGTCGATATCCCAGTTAAAATCCATCTCAATATCAACTGATCATGCTGGATCGTCTCCGGTGATATAAGATTGACGTCCTCGCGAACGTACGTAGCTCATTAAATCAAATCCGTGTAACATCGCGCAAAATTGCATCTCCTACGAGAAGTAATTACCTTTCTCGAGAAGAACGCATCTAATCGGCTTCGTCGCAACGGAAGAGAATGGCGTTTGATTCGTCATCGGAGAAGAACAACTTTCTGTAATTACATTTGATCTATATTTAAAGCTGTAATTGGTTACAATCTGTTACAACTAACTATCTATCCTATGTGGAGCATACATGGATTGTACGTGGTGCAAGTGGGACTTAATACAATTAAACTAAATAATTCTAGTGGTTCAAAAAGATATAGTTCTAGTCCGACAAACGGTGCTAGTTGGTGAGAAATAAACCTCGTTAGTTATTGAAGAATACACGCTAGTTATTGAAGGGTAATAAAATATAATACAAAAATCTACAAATCCTGCTCTATAAACTATCTGATATTATAAACATTAAAGAAAAAATTAAATTTTAAAATTGGTAGGGACATGCCAACCGATGTAATAGTGCAACACAAAGGAGACATTCGAAAGTCCCAATAGCAAGCTATTGTAATGGACTCTCCCCATAGAAAAATTAATTTAATATCATGTGAATCGATGACCCACGTATCAGATATTAAACTGATAAGAACAGATACTACACTTGATCTTAGCCAAAAGGCCGAGAAAGGTATGATTTCAAACAAATGATATCCTCCTTTATTTATAGCTCTCTTCCAAACCCAACTTTTTAACTCCTTCGATGTGGGACTAAATGTGAAAATAAAAAATAGACTTAGACCATTCTAATTTCAACGTGAATTCTCTAAATTTTATTTGGCATTACGAAGTATTAATTATTATGCAGATGTTGACCAAGGTAACGACAATTTAAAAGACAATACTATTTGGACGAGTGCCGGTTTATTTGGGGCAATTGGATGAGACAACGATATAATAAAAATAAAGCTCTAGCTGACATCCAACCGGTTTGGTCGGACATAATTCGCCATCGGAAGGATACGGCTAAGATCATGAAATGCAATGCAGATTATGAGGCGATTTGGTGTGGTAAGGAGCTAGGGTCGTCGTTGGTTAATATTAATGAGATATTGAAAACACCAATGGAGGAGGACGTACTGGTAATGGTGGATGGTATATGGTGTCAAAATCATCGAAAATGGCTATATTACTATGTCGATTTAGGTGGAATAGGCTACATGTACATTTAGTCGATTACGGAATTTGGTAAGTGAATGTCCAACGAGATGTGTGTTTTGTGACATGGAGGATATGCGAGGAAGCTATATCTTCTTTTACTGTGAAGACTGGTGACACGCTGTGGATAATTCTGGGAAGGGTTGTGCCAACAGTGAGGGATCGACCTGAGAGTAGGTGACATTATTGAAGGTATTTAGTTATTGGCCGAACGAAGAGCGGCTTGGGGATTACATTGAATAGGGCAATCATAATTAACTACTTTATTTAACTACTAATAATTAAAATCGAGGAATCGTGTTATTTTCCTCTGTCGTGCATGTCGTCCATTGTTCGATACTTTCCCATGATCCGGATCCTCCACTAAGCAAAGTATCCGCACTATAAATAAAAGGACAATGTATGGCGGCCTTTTGATGACGGATTTTCGCCATCATCAATTCAGTTTTTTTGATGAAGAATATCCGCCATCAATTGATTCAGTCCGTCGAGGAAGGACTTGGGCTCGATGGCGGTTTCAATTTAGTTTCGATGGCGGTGTTTAGATGGCGGATATCCGCCATCTAAAAAGTCCCGCCCAAAATTTCGAACTTCCCCCAAAATTAACCCGATTAAATTGACTTATCATGGTGGATGTCCGCCATGATAAGTATTCGGGGAGTCGGGCGGAAAAAGCCAGCCCAAATTCAGTCCGCTATACAAGGTCTTATTTCTTGTAGTGTCGGGACGTCATCTACGTCTGAGTCCAAGCTACTATTTAATTCCTTACGTAGCAAAGCTTCCACAGTATTTATATTACCTACCCCTGCTGCACGTACAGAACTTATCCTCAAGGTTGGACCTCAGATCCAGATAATTGATCCATCCCAATTCTTCCCAGATCTGATCCTCCTGAGGTAACCCCGACCATTGTACCAAAACTTATTCTTGAGACTTCTCCTTGTAAAAAATGATGTAATATCCCACTACTACTGGATGTCAATCAATGCCTGAAGAGGTAGTTCCAAACATTAATTGATTATTCTTTAATTCCCCCAAAAATGGTTTGAGCAGAGAAATATGAAATACTGGAAAAATAGAGCTTCCTTCCGATAGTGCCAATCGATAAGCTACCGTGCTAATTTTTGCTATGATATGGAAGGGCCCATAAAAACATTTGCAGAGTTTTGCACAAATTCGATGATTAACTGGATTATGCCGATAAGGTTCAAGTTTTAACGATACCCAGTCACTCACTTAAAATTCGAATTGTTTCATTTCAAGATCAGCATTTTCGTCTTCATGAGATCTTGAGCACTTTGCAAATGAAGTCTTAATTCCTTAACAATTTCTTATCTCCGAGTTATCTCGCGGTCCACTAATTCATCTATGGAATTGCCGAGACTGTAAGGTACCCAACCCAGTGGTGGTCATCCATGGTATGCGGTGTTATATCATAACCATGCGATTGTCAAGAACTGCTTCCCTGTGGTAAATTTCTACCGTTTTGTTGAGGGTCTCCGTCTGGTCATCCATCTCCGAGTAATTGGCCATAGACATCCTAATCGTTGTTTGTTTGAAAATTTCTTGCCAAAACTTCTACAAAAAAACCTTATCTACAAAATAATTAGCCATAAGTAATATCGTATTCGAAAAACTAATTTTTATCTTTTTAAATAAAAAATTCCCTAATTGACAATGCTTAGTAAAGATCTCCTAAGAAATCTTGATCCTACCTAAATTTATCATCTTGGAATTAAAAACCGGAGCAAAATAACAGCACCGTCCCCGGTTACCACCCTTAGGCAGAGGTACCAATATTGATTTCCTGAGAAATTAAAATTTGGACCTTATATTAGCGTTAAAGGCATCGACAATTGTTTTTGACCTGGGAAAACAGTATTATAATATTTCTACCGCCAATATTTTTGTTTTGTTTTTGTTTTTCTTTATAATATATATTTATTATTTTATTTTTAATATAAATTTATAAAATTATATTTGAAATCAATAAATAGAAACGAAAAAACAACTGCAATTACAATCTTGAAATTGTATTGAAATAAAAAAAAATTAAAAAGTCTAAATTGTATTCTTATTTGATTGTTTTGGATGATATACTACCGCCAAATAATGAGGGTGGTTTCGTCATTCAGTGGATCCTAGGTTGGTCGATTCCAAACTAGTCAATTGATTGACTATAATAACGTATTACGAAAATATTGTCGGAATTGGAAGGAAGAAGATCATCCCAAGGGAAACTGGATGGAGAAGGTCGAAAGATTGATTTTCAATTGATACTTATTCAAATCCAGGGAATTTAAAACAAAATTCCAAAGAAACTCCTCGTTTATTATATTAATTGCTATTAATTGTAAATAAAGTCTGATTGTTGAGTAGACTTCCGTAACCGTTTTGGTTGACCCTGATCCGTGGGTGCAGGTTGATCGTCTAGATCGGGGTTGATATTCGTGGGTTCGGTTGACTGGTCTTCCACTAATAAATTTTTAATCAATTGCTCTTTAATTACGGCACCATTCAACTCTACCATAACATCGTCATCCCTTGCAAATCTAACCTTGTCCTTAAGGTTCGTTGAAGGGTCTAGACTTGTTATTGCCTTAACCGTGTCTCATCCCATTCCTTGCCATTCCACCAGTACTTGTTCAGTTCGTCGTTGCTTTATTTTTCAATACAATACCCGACAACTAGGCACGGAATCAGTATTAGTCGGCATCTTAGGCTAACTCTGACAGCTCCACCCGGTCAACATCTCTAATTACACACACTATCGCCTTTAAGAGTGATATGTGAAAGACTGGATGAATGGAGCTCCATGTTGGCAAGGCCAATTTGTATGCTACTGTGTTGATTTTTTTAGTAATTCTATATGGCCCATAGAATCTCTTGATCAATTTTTCATATTCTCGACCATTCACAGAATTCTGCCAATGATGTTGTAGTTTGTGACAAATCCAATCTCCTTCCTTGAATTCGAATGCCTTCCTTTTCATACCTGCGAATTTCTTCATTCTAACCTGTGCACTGACCAAATTCTAGCGTAACTCTCCAAGAATTTTCTATCTCCTTGTAACTCCTTATCCCCCTCATGGACCTGTGAATCAGCAAAAATGTACGATGCAATTGATGGCGGGTCCTGTCCATAAACTAACTGATATGAGGATGCACCCAAACTGTTACGAACGACGAATTACCGTAACTCGGCCCAAGGAAGCAATTCTTTCCATTTGCGAGGGTTATCGATCGTTGATTGTTGCTTGGAGATATCCTTCAATGGTTTTATTTACTATTTTTGTCTATCATTCCGTTTCTGGATGGCAGGCGGTGGACATCAAAATAGTCGTTCCGCTCTTCTCGATCAAATTCTACCCAAAAAGACTAAGAAATATTTTATCCCGATCAGATATTATTCTGGATGGCATACCATGGAGATGAATATATAATCTGATTGATAAAAAAATCTGCTACCATCGGTGCCGAGTAAGTTGCTGAAAGGCTGCTCAGGTGACAATACTTTGAAAGACGATCTACTACCACGATAATGACAGAATGTCCCCTAACTATCAGGAGTCCGGTGATAAATTCCAAGCTAATGTCTTCCCATATCACGACTGGTACGGGAAGCGGTTGCAATAGCCCCATCGGATGGGTCTTTGGCAGCTTCGATTATTGGCAGACTGGGCACGCCGCTACATAATTCTTAACATCTTGATTCATTCCCCACCACATGAACATCATTTTAATCCTTTGCAAGGTGCGGAGGTATCTGGAGTGTCCGCCCTGTCGTGAATTATGTAGTTTCCCCAAAATTAATTTGGTTAGCTCAGATGTTGGTCCAATGCAATATCTCCTCTTATATAAGAGTAAGTCGGACGCTATATGGAATCCCTCTTTCACAGACTAGTTATGTACATGGGCACGGACTCGGGTTATCCACAGATCAATTTCATTTTCCTTCCGCAATTGATCCAACCATTCTGGCAAGTAAGCACATGCTAACCTTGTTAGTTGACCTGATTCTAACAGTACGTCATTCTCTGACAACCTTGAGAGAGCGTCGGCTACCACATTCTCCTTCCCCTTCTTATTCGTGATTGTATATGAATACCCCAAGAGCTTTGTAAGGAAGAATTATTGCTCTAGTATTTGAATGATCTGTCCGAGCAAATTCTTGAAGCTTTCATGATCGGTCTTAATAACAAAAGTGCATCCTAGGAGGTAATGGCGCCATTTCCGAACCGCCTCTATGATGTCCCATAGCTCCTTGGCATACGTGGATGCCCTTTGTCTCAGATCCGACAACTTTCGACTAAACTACGTGATTGGGTGTTCTCTCTGTAGGAGTACTATGCCAAGTCCCACGTTACATGCATTCATCTCTACTGTAAATGCTTCTGTGGAATTTGGGTAGATTAATATAGGGGCCGATGTCAACAATTGCTTCAACACTTGGAACACTTGTGATGCTTGCTCGTTCCATCCTTGATTTTTCTTTTTCAGAAGCTCTGGGATTGGCGTTGTGACCTCGGAATATCTTTTAATAAATCGATGATAGTACCTGGTCAATCCAAAGAAGGCACGAATCTGTTTGAGTTTTTTTGGTTGGGGCTAATTCTTTACCACTTCGATCTTGTCTAGGTTCGGTCTAATCTCGTCCGCTGTTATGATATATCCCAAATATGCTAGCTGTTTTAACCCAAAATTGCATTTCTTCTCTCGTAGATAGAATGAGTGTGATTGTAATAGTGAGACTACCAATGTCAAATGACCCACATATTCATCGATCGACCCACTGTAAACCAAGATGTCATCAAAGAACACGACGACAAATTTCCTCAGATATTCTGCTAATAAATCATCCATAGATGACTGAAACATAGGTGAGGCCGAAGGGCATCACTGCGAACTCGTAATGACCATGATATGTTCAGAATACCATTTTTGGGATATCCTCCGTCGCTATATGCTGGACCCCCGGAAGGCTTCCACGGTGCGGAACAAAGGTCATCGTCAAATCGCTGAGTTAACCCGTAAATCGTCGGTTGGGCTACCAACTCGCCGACTTTAGTGGTAAATCACTGAGTTGAGGCCGAGATAGTCAGTATTAGTAGACTGCATATCTCTCCCCTTAGAGCTCGCCGAGTTTGTCACTAAATAGACGATTCTCCACCTAAATCGCCGATTTACGACCGTTACTCGACATCCGCCTGTGTCATAATGGGCCATTAATGCGCCTCGTTATGGCAACCAAATGCCCTCCGAGGAGTGCGCCCCCAAAGACCCTATAAAAGGGTCCCAAGGGGTCACTCCAGAGCCTCCGGCCCTCCTCGCAACCCCGCGAGCCCCTGGTAGCAGATTTCATGCTTCATCAACTATTTACTAGCAATTGAAATTATAACGGGGTTTGGGAAGGCAAAAGGGGGGCAAAAGCAGCTATAGAGGTCGACCTTGCGAAGGCCTTCGACACTTGTAGTTGACAAGAAATCGAGGATACCTTACGGGATTTAGGATTTAGCAACAAGATTATTAGGATCATAATGATGTGTTTAATCACATCATTACTATCCTTCTTGATGAATGGGTCACCAAGTCCACAAATCTATCCTAAAAGGGGAATTAGGCAAGGGAACCCCCTTTCCCCCTACATTTTTACATTACTAATGCTGAATTTAACAATTCTCATTAATGAAAGGGTAGAGAGGAAGCAAACAAGCACCTTCAAGAAACAAAACGTCATGGGAATTTCACACTTGGTTTATGCAGATGACCTTCTATAATCTTCTGCAAAGCCAAGAAGGATTCCTTCAAATCTATAGATGAGGTGTTTAAGGTATTTGAGGAAAGAACAGGGGTAAGGGTGAGTGAGCCAAAAAGTAAGGTATTCTTCTTCAACTCTACCAAAGAGAAGGAACAATTATTGAGCCACCTAAGGTTCAATGAAGGAACCTTCCCAACCACGTACTTAGGGTTACCTCTTTCACCTAGGATCCTATACCATAAGAATTGATCTCCCTTAATAGAGAGGGTAAATGGGATGGTAGAGGGGTGGAAAACAAGATTACAATCACATGCGGGTAGGGTGCAATTATACCACTTGGGTATAAGGGCATATTCAACTTTTGAAATATGTCTAGTAGATTACTAATAGAAACGCTTAAGGAATTGCAATCCATCTCATATAGATATATATGGAATGAAAAACAAAACTTTACATGGGTCTAGATGGTGTTACTTAAGAAGGAGGGTGGACTAGGTCTGAGATGCTTCATAGAGTCGGTAGAAGCAGCTAGGATAACAAGATTGGGTAGGACATGGTCGGCCCAAGACTCTATTTGGGCCTCATGGATGAGAGAGAGGTACATAAGTGGAAGGGGACTTAGGGATATTGACAAGCACCCAAGCTTTGGAATCGCCCTATGGGTTGGAATAATTGATAACAAACACGAAATAGAGAAATTTCTAAAATGCGAACCCAATTACAATTGTAGTTAGGAGGGGAAGGGGACCTCACTAACATATGAAAATGCTTGGGAGTCTATTAGGAATAAAGAGGAAACCAACCACCTTTGGGAAGGAGTGTGGACCACTAGCATTAGGAAATTCAGTATAACACTTTGGAGGGCTAGGTGGTCTAAGATATACATGAGGGTGGATTGGAGAAGAAGAATGAGAGGGGATAACATGGATTGCATATTATGTGGAGGACCATTGGACTCACAAGACCATTTATTCTTCAAGTGCAAATTCTCAAAGGACTTATGGGCTTATTTATTATATCTAAAACCTGGTTTAATTACATATGCAAGACTCTCTCTAGAACAGGTGATGGCAGAAGCTCACGCAAGAAAAAAAATCCACCATGTTGGGGGTTAACATGGGCTTACACGGCAGCGTCAGTCTGGGAGATCTGGACCGAGAGGAAGAAGAGAGTTCACGAGAATAGACACACAAGGCCATAAGAGACAGGAAGGAGAATTGTGGAAAATATAACAAAGACTTTCATGTCGAATAGGTACAAAGCCAAAGGAACGTACCAAGAGCAACTACCAGTGGAAGCTTGGGCAAGAAGGCCTCAACCGGCATCAAATTAGTTTTTAAATTTTTATTATTATGCTGTACCTTAAATTCGGTAGGAACTTTTTTAAAAGTGATATGTAATACTTTTTTTTGATGCAAATACTTAGGCTAATGGTGGGTTGGAATTCAACTAAAAATAGAATTCTGACTCACCAGAAGCATAAAGTTGAAATCGGTATGATGGAATGACCTAACAAGTTATGTACATAGGAACCCCCATCTCACATGAGATAGAGTTTTCTTATGTAGTAGAAACGATATAAGTATTCACTTACAAAGTAGTGGACCGAAAGATGATGACAGAGTTTTCCCTAGGAAAAAGAAAAGATGACATGAACATATCAGGGTTTTTTCACCCCCCATTGTCCAAGGCCCACTACGTAAGAATGATGAGACATAGATCGTTCTAAGAATCATTGAGTCAGTCCCCAAAGGTTGTTGAAAGCCATGCCATCACAAGATCAATTGGTTGGATCAACGTGGAGGGCTCGAGATAGATCGCATGTGATCATACCTCTTTTTTGTTGAGATCTATATATTATCAAATGATATTAACTCAAAAAAAATTATTGCTTGGACTCATATATTTATTTTATAGAAATATCAAAATACACTACCACATGGACCATGAACACATGTAACAGTAAGGCAATCTTTTTGCATGAATATTGACCGGCTATTAAAATTTTCCAAATAGATAATACCACGTTTCTTCATTCTTGATGGGGTGAAACCCGACCAGTACTCCAAGACGCGCAAGCAAGCGCCAATCGGGGAAGTCCGCGGGAAATCGGACCGGAACTCAAATGCGCAGAGCTCTGCTTTGTTAGAACTCCTTCCACTCCAAATGACCTGCCTTTAATGAATGGAGGATGTCTCCTATTTATAGGGATTCTTATGAGGGTAATCTGGTCATTTGGGAAGTAACCGCTTAACTGCCTAACAGATCAGATCGAGGCCCAAGGTCGACTTTCCAGAGATCGACTTTCTGGAGATCGACTTTCCTGGTGATCGACTTTATTCAGAAGTCGATCCTAGGGAAGTCGATCCTCAGGAAAGTCGATCTTCCTAGGATTCGACTTGGGACCTTCCCAACCCTAGAATAGGTACCTCAACTCATTTTAGGCTATCCGGACTTCTAGTTACTGGTAAGTTGTGACCGGGTTTGGGATACTGTATCACCAATACTCCCCCCTCCTCTGCGTATTAGATATCTTGGGATACGTCTTTTAGTACTATGGTCTGTGTGTTGGAACTTGTACTATCAATTCTGATCTTATTGTCTTTTCCCTTCTTAAGAATCAAATTCATATTACTTTCCATCTGCAATTTCACTATGTCATGATTTAAGAGAGGATGTATAGTTGTTTTATGTATGAACTAGTTTATGAAACGCAGATTTTAATTTGTTTTTGAATTCAATGCATGAAACTATAGATATGTTTATTTATATAAAAAATTAATCTATGAGACGTATATTTGTTTCTGAATTCAATGCATGAAAATATTGGGGGATGATTTGAATGACCAAGCAAAAAGAATATAATGAACTGATGTAACGTTAGTGAATTCTAGCTTCTAGCATATATGTTGACCGGTCATTATTATTTTTTGAATAAACAATATGATGAGGATCTAAGATGTGTATTCTAGGATTTAGTATTTCAGAAAAAGATCATGTTAGTACCATGGACTGCCCAGACCCAACTAGTCGCCTTAAGGGCCCGGGCGTGCGAATGGGCCAGGAGGAACGAATGAGCCGGCGAGCCCACGAGGCCCAAAAGCAAGAAGAACACTATAAATACCTCCCCTGGTCCACTAGGGGAGGGGGTTGACAATTCTAGAGAGTGAACACTTGAGAGAGTTGAGGTTTTGAGCTTGCACCGACGAGTCCACACACCAACAGTGGTGAACCTGACGTGAACGAATACACCATCCAACACGAAGAAGGAGGATGACGGCGAGGAGTGAGTACCGCAGAAGAGCGAGCTCAAGGGGCGGACACCACGAGCTGGAAAGGACCCCCGAGGTGACGCGAGCGGGAGGCACTGGAGTATCGACCAGCATCGTACCACCGGCGAGACCGATACTCGAAGGAACGGAAAGCTCATGAAGAGTGAGCCGCTCAGGAAGAAAGGCTACGCATGGAAATAAAGGAGATAAGGTACGGGTGGGAGTTGCCCAGGAGAAGCAGGCGGAGCAGGCCCCTATCCCCACCCAAGGAGAGAAGGTCGAGTAGATCACAGTCCCAGGAGAGGTAGAGGAAAGGAAAGGAGCACGAAAGGCTCCGTCGAAAGGAGCGGGTGGAGGAGAGGGAGCGCATAGAGAAAGAGAACAAGCAGGAGATGCTTGTGGAGCTAATATCCACCCTGCAGGAGATCCAGCGCCAGCTGCAAGAGCAGGTATACCAGCTCACGACGACTCTCCACACCCTGGAGTCGGACAGGGCAGAAGGCGGCGACCCGATGTACGGGCCGACTCCCCTACTCGGGGGACCTGGGAGTGACGCGGCCCCCACGGGAGGACCCAGAGGTAGTACAACCCTGGAGGTGCGCGGAGCAGGGGGGAGGCCTTGTCACAACACTTGCTAGACGAGGAGTACCCCTCTGGCTGGAGAGCCCCGAAAATCCCCTACTACAAGGGGAACACCGACCCGGAAGACGACCTCCACTTGTTCAAAACCAACATGGAGGACAGAACGAGCCGAAAGGACATCTGGTGCTGGATGTTTCGCAGGGCCCTCACGGACGATGCGATCTCATGGTACAGGGCGCTGCCCGCAGGGTCCGTGCACACCTACGAAAGCCTGGTGGCATTGTTCCGGGCGACTTTCTCGCACCGACAAAGGAGGCCCAAAATCAAGGCCACCCTCAGCGCATCACAAAGGGAGAGTTCGAGAGCATGCACGCGTACATGTACCGGTTCGAGGGCGAAGTGCAGAAAATCGAAAGGATGTCATGGGAGACGGTCCTATACGCCCTCACCGACAGCCTTAGGCCCACCTTCTTCGCGGGAGACCTGGTGCGGAAGCCACCAAACACGTTCGCGGAAGCCATGGAAAGGTCCCACGAAGAATCCAACGTGGAAGACTACCTGGGGGCGAAAATCCAAGAATACAAGCGGCAATAGAAGGGAAGGGCGCCCCCCTCCTCGGGCAGAGGGGGACAGCAGCAGCCGCACCAACATCATCAGCCGCAGACCAAGCTCTCAGTCGCACCGCAGGCGACTATGTACAAGACAGGCACCCCCAGGGGAGGAGGGCGTAGGGAGCCAGGATCAGTCCCAGCAACGAACCAGCGGCAGGTCTTCCTCATGCTAAGCGGAACGGGAGCCTTACCTCCACCGAGGCCAATGAGAAAGGACACGGCGGCGTTTAGAGACACACGTCGGTTCTGCGAGTACCACGAGGACAACGGCCACACGACGGCCGAATGCCTAAACCTGGCGAAGGTGCTGGGGAAGATGAAGCCCGTGACCGGAGCCCCCCAGGCCCCACCAGTAAGAAGGGCAACGGTCATACCCATGGGGTGCCTCCCGAGCACCAAAGCAAGAGCCGGTGGATGAAGTAGTAGGAGATATCCTTACCATAGCAAGGGGGTGCCTCCCGAGGAGATGACCCGTGGGAAGGTCGCCGGTACGCTTCAGACGTTGACCGAACGACCGGGATGAAGCGCCCACGAACGAGGATGGAAATTTCGTTTACAGAGGAAGACATGAAGGACGTCACCACGCCCCATGACGATCCGTTAGTTATAACCCCCATCTTCCGGAGGGGGGACAAGTCCAACATGTGCCTCCACAGGGTCCTGGTGGACACAGGGGCGTCCTGCGTCCATAGACGTGCTATACTGGAACGCGTTCGTGGACCTCGGCCTAGCCCGCACGGACCTACTCCCTAGTCGGGCCCCCGTCAAGGGTTTCGGACACGCGGAGATCCCGGTCGCGGGGATGATATCCATACCGGTCACCTTAGGACGGAACGCCCAAGCAAAGACGGTCAAAGTTACCTTCACCGTACTAAACTTCACATTAAGTTACAATGTCATCTTGGGGAGAGCGGCGCTACATGCTTTCCAAGCAGTGATATCATCCCTCCACCAGTGCCTCAAATTCCCGACCGAGGGGGGGGTATGCACGATGAAAGGATCCCAGACCAGAAGAAGGCACGGGAATGCTACTTTAACTCGGTCGGGGAGGTGATGAAATCAGATGAAGAACTGCCGCACTCCACCAGGGAAGAAATCCCAAAGCCAGAGTCGACGTCCCATACAACCTTAATCTGCCTCGCCCGAAACGAGGTGCGCATAGGGAAGGACCTTCCACAGGAGCTGAGAAGCGGGCTGGAGCGGCTCCTTAGGAAGAACGAGGAATTCTTCACAAATGAATTAGGGGAGTTGAACGGGGTGTCCCAGGTGCTAGCGGAGCACAAGCTCGCAGTGGCCCCGGGCGACCGCCCGGTCAGACAGAAGCTGCGTCCGCTCAAGGCAGAGAAAAGGGAAGCAACAGAAGCGGAAGTGGAAAAACTCCTCCGAGCAGGTTTCAATCGCCCGGTTCGCAACCCCGCGTGGTTATCTAACGTGGTCATGGTAAGAAAGGCGGACGCAGGGTGGAGGATGTGCGTCGACTTCACGAACCTCAACAAAGCATGTCCCAAGGATAGCTATCTGTTACCGACCGGTGGACCAGAGCTCAGGGTGCGAACTGCTGAGCTTCATAGACGCACACTCGGGATACAACCAAGTACCCATGGCAAGATGGGCACGTTCTGCTTCAAGGTAATGTCGTTCGGCCTGGGAATCGAGGCGGTCACGCCAGCCGAGCATGTGTGGCCAACAACCCGAATTGAGCAGTTCCAGCTTGGAACGAACGACCGAGCGATACTCCTAGAGAACGAGTATTTGGAGCATCGAAGAGAGGAGGCGTCCATCAGGGACCTCACGTACAAGCGAAGGGTGGTAAGGTACCACAATGAGAGGGTAGCCGAGAAGAATCTGGCGTCGGGCGACCTCGTACTAAGAAACGCCAAAGTGACGGGAGTGGACCAAACGAAGGGGAAACTCTCAGCAAGATGAGAAGGCCCGTACGTCATCATAGACGAAATCCACCCAGGCATCTTCTGCCTAGGATACGAAGACGGGCAAGAAATAGACAGGACATGGCATACCCACAACCTAGAAAAGTATAAGCGGTGAAGACCGGGGCGCTGCGCAAGTTCTATCTTTTTTTGGTTTTTCTTTTACCAATACAACAAAAGCGGGAAATCCAACGTTATACTAACAAAGCAAAGGTTACAACGACCAAGAGTACGGCGAAGGACGGGGAAAAAATAACAATAAAAAACAACAAATTACAAGTGTGACAAAGAAAAAGCATAAAGGCAAAGAGCGTCAGGGCATCCTGGGTGCCGCGCCCACGAAGGGGCGAGATAACGGAGGAAGCGCACCGCCCGAAGTCTAGCCCATCAGCCGAAGAGGCACGGGAGTGGGCGTGGATCGCACCAGGGCAGGCCTAGCGGCCCGACTTCGGAGACCCCGACAGGAAATGGCGCAGGTCAGTAGCCGGGAGGGACGATGACCCACAGGTGCGGCGGCGGCCGCGCGACCGATGGCGATGGCCAGTAGCGTCATCAGTAGCAGGCGCAGGAACCACGAATGAAGAGAGAGCAGGGGCGGCATGCGAGGACCGGCGGGAGCCCGATGTAACTGCAGGAGTGGCGTCAGGGGCGTCGCCGGCATACCGGCTTGCGAGGAGATAAGAGCGGCGATACTGAGAGCGGCGGCGGTGGATATCTATCGGCACAGTGTTGAGACGCTGAGTCTCTGCCGCGGCCACATGGTTGGAGACCCCGGTGGGCATCAGCAGGCACAAGGCCCACGCAACGTGCTGAAGCTGCACCTCATGGCCATAATCCTCGAGGACATCCTGGATGCTCATCGCGAAAGAAGGGAGGAATGAGAAATCCAAGCAACAAACACCCTATTTATAGAAAGGAAACGAAGGGGAGCAGCTTGAAACTCGAGGCGTCATTAAGACAAGTAAAGAGGGGAGGTTGAAGGCCAGGTACGGCCGGACGGCCCCCGGGCCCGGGCCCCGGCCCCCCGGGGAAGGGAGTACTGTTGCTACGACCGAACTAGTCGCCTTAAGAGCCCGGGCGAGCGAATGGGCCAGGGGGAATGAATGGGCCGTCGAGCCCACGAGGCCCAAAAGCAAGCAGAGCACTATAAATACCTTCACTGGTCCACTAGGGGATGGGTTGACAATTCTAGAGACTGAACACTTGAGAGAGTTGAGGTTGTGAGCTTGCACCGACGAGCCCACACACCAACAGATCCTTTATTCATTAAGTGATGTTCTATTTATAAATAACCATAGAATTTTTTATATGTTAGATTAAGAATAAGCCTATATAAAGCATGGAATAATAGTTATGAAATTTGATGTCTCTGGAAGTCATGATGAGGATCGGGAAATCCCACCAATACGCTAGGTAGTACGACCAGTCGGTCGTCTTGCTCTACCAGAGGCTCGAATGTCTACGAAATGCGCTCTATGTCATCGGCGACATGAAGATAAGATTGGCGATTACTTGAGGGAGTGCTCTAAACTGGAGAAGAGCTTATTCTTTAGATATGCTACTGAAGTTATCTTTTATAGGGTTTCTAGGGGTGTGTCTAAGGTGGAGATCACACCCTGGCCATTATGATGATTAGGTTAATTGGTCGGGTGTTACGCCTTTGAAGTTTGAGATTACCCTGATGGGATTGTCAACTTCTCAAAAGGATCGCACAACAGTTTTCTGCTTTCGGGCTGACTACGATATGAAATTGTGACCCAAGAAGATTGCATATCCCCCGGTGCTACGATGATCGTCCGGGCAACCAGCCCAATCCGTATCTGTATATGCATGGAGTTGCATTGTGGGAGATTATTTTATCAACTTTAGTCCAAAGTTTCACATAAATAACAGAGTACCTTCTTTGTATCTTGCCAATGCACATCCGTAGGAGCATGTATGAATTGGCATAATTTATTCACCGAATAAGCCAAGTCCGGACGAGTGGGTAGCACATATTGCAAAGCACCAATAGTGGATCGATATTGTAACTGACTATACTTCTCACCTAAATCTGAAGTTAAGATACTTGACGGGACCATCGGAGTCGGAAGCGATTTTGCACTTAACATGTTAATTTTCTTCAAAAGTTCCAATAAATATTGCCTTTGAGTATCATAAGACCATCATTTCTGATAACCTCGATATCCAAGAAAAATATTAGGTCTCCAAGCTCTTTAATTGCAAATCTTGACACCACATATCTAATAACCTTGCCAATCATGATAGATGAAGAGCCGGTGATTATGATATCATCGACATATACTAGAAGGTATATCATATATGACAATCTTATCTTGCCAAAAGAAGAATAATGACGTGCCAGTTTTCGACGGTAGAAAACCAAAGCTCATCAGGCATTATCTCAATTTTTCGTACCACACCCTTGGGGATTGCCGGAGTCGATAAACATGTTTGGGTTGCGTGCCACTCTTGAAACCGGGTGGTTGATCCATGTAGACTATTTCATGCAAATCGCCGTGTAAGAAGGTGTTGTTCACGTCGATTTGTTTTGATCAACCATCCATTTGTAACAACAATGGACATGATTAATCTTACTGTAGTGAATTTGATTACCAGGCTGAAAGTTTCTTTGTAATCAATACATTCTACCTGATTAAACCCATAAGCAACGAGCCTTGCTTTACAACGGCTAAAACTACCATCCGAATTTTTTTACTTTGATAATACATTTAGATGTAACAATATTTGCGCCATATGGAAGAATGACCAAGGATCAGGTCCTTTTTTTATTTAATGCATGTGGTTCTTCTTCCATAGCCACTCTGCATTCGGGTAATTTAAGAGCCTCCTTTTTTGCAGATTTTAGTTCTTCCACACTTGCTTGGGTGACATACAAATCCGCAAGTGCCCAATACTCCACCCTCTAAACATCCCTTAAGTTTACTGGAGGAACAAAAAGTGACGTATACGACGATGTGATTGATGGTGTCGGGGAAGATCGTGATTGTGAAACTGATGATCCGACCATATCTTGAGGTGATGAATTTGAGTCCTCAAGAATAGCCAGACTTGAAATACTTCTAGAAGGAGAATCAGGAATGACTTGAGACGGAAGTGGTGAATAGTTAAGCTTTGAAGCTAAAAAGGACAGATCTGGTAGCCATATGGGATCACTGGAGTTGTCTTAGGACGGAATTGTAGATTGGGCATGAGATACAACTTTAGGAAAGAATGACTTGTCTTCATGGAAACGACAATGCCTTGATACAAAGAATTTTTTAGACATTTCATCAAAATAATTATATACCAAGTGACTACTACTACAGCCTAAAAAGCACAAGGAGTAGAGCAAAAAGGTGAACTTATTAGAGTTATAAGCATGAAGATGAGGAAATGTGACACACTAAAAATCCGAAAAAAATTATAATCAAGATTATGATCAAATAATTATGTGTGTGGTGGCATTCCATGACTATAAGATATGGTTCTATTAATGTTATAGACCACATATGAAAAGCAAAAGTCCCAAGTAATTTCATATAACATAGTAACATACACATCTAAGCAAATTAAATCCAAATCATGAGGACGCATCTTGCTGACCTAGAGGAAACCTTCGGCAATATCAGGATGGCGGGACTAAGGTTGAAGGCCAAGAAATGCGCCTTCAGAGTGAACGACGTCCACTTCCAAGGATTCTGAATCACCCCGAAAGGCATCAAGCCGAGGGAGGAGAAGGTGGAGGCCGTCATGACCATGACCCCCCCGCGAACCATAAAGGAGGTCCAGAAACATAATGGAAAGGTGGCATCCCTCAGTAGATTCCTGCCAAGGTGGCATGACCGTTTGCGTTCGTTCTTCCAGCTTTTGAAGAAACCGAGCCCCAGAGTAGCGTAGACGGGCGAATGCGAGGAAGCATTCAAGGAGCTAAAGAGCCAACTCTCCCGCCTACCAACACTCCACCCTCCTGCCTGGGGGGATCCGCTCACGATGTACGTCACATACTCGGATACCGTCGTCAGCGCAGTGCTGCTATCGGAAGCAAAAGGCGTACAAAGGCCGATGTACTACCACTCTCGATCGCTGCAAGGCATAGAGGAGAGGTACCCGGTCATCGAGAAGTTGGCATTGGCGGTGTTTTCTGCAGTCCAAACTATGAAACCATACTTCCATTCTCACACCATAACTATCCCATCGGTCCACCCACTGTTCCAGCTCCTGCAAAAGTCGGACGTCCCCATACGCCTAACCAATGGGCCATGGAACTCAGCGAGTTCTACATAGAGATCGTCTCAGCCAAGGCAATCAAGGGACATGCAGTAGGGGACTTTATGGCCGAACTCGCTCTGCGTAGCACCGGAAGGACGGAGGAACAATGGCGGACGACCCACGTCCACGGGTCGGCCAACAAGACAGGATACGGCGCGGGGGTTATAATAAAAATCCCAACAAGAGAGAAAATCGAATACTCAATTCACTTCGAGTTCCGAGCGACCAACAATGCGACCGAACACGAAGAAATCCTGTCAGGGATCAGGCTAGCAATAGAGCTCGGTGCAGCTAAAGTGCACTTCTACACGGACTTCCGGCTGGTGGCAAACCAGGTCAGAGGGGAGTTCGTGTCAAAAGAGCATTTGATGTCGGCCTACGTAGCCGAAACCCGATCAGTCCTAGGATGGCTTGAGGAGTGGAAAATCACCCAGATCGGGAGGGAGAGCAACAGAGAGGCAGACACACTAGTCAAGCTAGGGGCATCCCTGGGAAAAACATAAGGAAGATGGATCCGGATCAAAAACCAAGAGCGCCCAACGACGTCTGGAGGAACAAGCACAGTGATGTGCGGGCTAATAACCTCAAAGGACTGGAGAACCCTCATCATAAGGTTCAGCGAGTCTGGCGAAAAATTGGCGGACACCATGGAGGCCAGAAAACTGAGAAACCGGACGGCATGGTTCGCGGTATCACAAGGCAAGTTGTACCTCCGATCTACCGCGAGGGAAGCCCAACTGCAACTATGCGTCTCCTGAGAAGACGACAAAGCCATCGCGCGGAGCATTCGTGAAGGGGCGAATGGGGCCCAACAGGGGGATTGGCATTAGAAAAACAAACAGCCAGGCAAAGCTACTACTGGCTCGAGTCGATAAAAGACTCGGAAGAGATAGTGGACAAATGCGACGAATTACCTTTATTATGTTTTTTTATTTAAAAATTACAGAATCTCTTTATTCAAATGTCCCAATCTATGGTGCCAAATATTTTCACTTTCACCTCTTGCAACCTCTATTGCATGTAGCTCAGTACTCCTAGATCCCAATATATATAGAGATTATATTTAGTTCTATTCCTCCTGGCTACTATAGTTCTTCTCAGAGAATCCTTAATCATAAAATGAGTAGAATTAATCAAATTAAAAAAAAAAGGAAATTCTTTTGTTAATTTACTAATTGATAGTACATTTCTCTTAATATTTGGTTCTACCAACACATTTTTTAGATATAATTTTTTATCATTTTCTAACATTATAGTTTTATCTCCTTTAAATGAAATATCTAATTCTTTTTCATTTTCTACCTTTACACAATTTTTACCAGTATAAGGTTTGAAGGAATCAAGATTACATTCATTATATTTCATAAAAAAAAATCAGCTACGAATGCCTTTGCATTCTCTGACAGTGCGAAGGCATTCCAACCTTCCATTTTCGCGTATTTAATAATGTCCACACGTTTTTCACCGGTTGCTAACCAGTGAAATTTTATTTTGCATCACGTGGGCTGCGTTAGTTTGCAACCCACGTTGGTGAGACATGCCTGATTACGTCAGTCACTCCCAGCAACGCCCCTCAACAAGGACTAGGGTACCTTCGCTTTACACCGGACCCCCGGAAGGCATCCACGTTGCGGAGCAAGTGTCTACGTCTAGTACTCAAGGCAGCACCTGGGAATCGCCGACTGGGACTACCAAATCGCCGACTCTAGGGGTGAATCGCTGACTCCAGACCGGGCACTCGGGTCTGGTAGACCGAGGACCTGACTTGGCGACTCCATCTCTGAATCGGCGAATCCCATACCTGAGTCGTCGATTCCCAGCCGTTACTTGGAAGGGCCTACGTTATTATGACACCCTTAATTGGGCACCATAATGGAGTGGGCCCCACACTAATGAATGGGGAAACGTCCCCCTCCTGTACCGTAAAAGAGGTCATTGGGGGTCCTCTACTCCCAAGTCATTCACCCTTGACTTACACTCCAACCAGAGAACTAAAGAGCCCGAGTCGCCGACTCCCACACCTGAGTCGCCGACTTCCCTCTCCACTTCTGCAGGTATTTGACGTAGAGCGCGCGTCGTGGACTCCAAAGCCTCCGGCCCTCCTCGCAACCCCGCAAGCCTACTGGTAGCAGATTTCGTGCTTCATCACACGTGTAGTTATTATTATTTTTTTAATATTTGTTTTTATTTTTCTCTCACCGTCGTTTCTTCTATTCTTGATTTTTTGTCTTTTCCTGTTGTTTTTTTGTCACCATCTTATCATCATTAAATGCTTTTGACATCCATCATCCATCTTCTCTTACCTTTATGTCTCCATCGTCCTTTTGTTCATGTTTCTTCTAACGATGATTATATCATAGTCATAAAATGCTTCCTTTATTACCGTTAATGCTACAATTTCAAAAATATGTCAAATCGTGTTAGAGTTTTATCTTCTTATCTTCCATCTTCTTTCATTTCATTCTTTACTCATCTTCCACATTCTTCCCATCTCAAGTTATTCACATAGCACATCATTCTCATCTCATTTTTCTCTCCTCAATCTAAACTACGTTATTTGTTTTTCTTCTTCTTTGGTTATATCTATCCAAAACATCAAGGTATGTCTCAAAATTCAGTAAATGTTATTGATCAATCATCACCCTTACCACAACATAACATTGAGCACCAAAACAGCATAATTTCTCTCCTAATTCTTCCTCAATCTATATCACACCACCCCCATATCGTCCCCTTCATGCCCAACCATTGAATCTACCAATAGAACGTTCCAGACCATAGTGTAATGTTATTCTAGATTTTTATTCCATCCAACCCGAAAAATAATCTTATTGTATTCCCAATGTTACCTATGGTATTGTTGAATGTTCAAAAAACAATGATTTTTCACTTTCTCCTAATGCTACTTATGTTCCTCATCAATTTCATGATACTCCATTAGACATTCGTCAGACTCCTATTTCTTCTGAGAATAATGATGAAACTGAATTACCTAATACTATTAATTCTTCCGACAATGCTTCTCCCAGTTTTTTCATTCCCTAACAACCGACTGATAGCAATGCTTCTTCAGACAATGTTAAAGTGAATTCACCACCCTTTGTTGGACAACTTTTTTCTTCATATTCAGATGCTCTTGACAAATATTATGGTTATGCGTCGAAAGACGGTTTTTCTGTTCGTTTGGGTTCTACAAACTATATTACTAGTAAGGTTGCTGGTAAAAAGATATTAGTTATGCGACGAGTGTTGTGTTCGAAAGAAGAAAATATCGACCTATTACATTCTGTTAAATTAGGCAAGCGTCGTAAGAATGCAGTTTTAAGGTGTGGTTGTTTTGCAAGCATGAAAATAAAGAGAGATGCTATGTCTGAAAAATAGATTGTTAAAAATATTGTTTTAGAGCACAATCATCCCCTCACCAAATCCAAAATATATTACATCTATGGAAATTGAATTTGATGCTTTGAAATTCTATACAAACGCTATTTTTCGTTTATTTCAAGAGGAGATGCAAAAAAGTTTTTCTATCATATACTCTTAGCGACAGACGCTTCGAGTGAGGTATAATTTTATATATGCTCGATTAAATGTAATTTTTTTTTATATTTTTCCTGCCAGTTCTATCTTTGGAAAGACAAAAGGTAGTTCATAAGTTGACTCCTACTGAAAACTCAAATATACCAAGATGCACTTGTCATAGATTTTAGTATAGAAGTGTTCCATGTCGACATCTCATACATTATTTGATTGTTAAAGGCGCTTCGAAATTACCAGATTTTTTCAAAATGCCCAGATGGGAGAAACATCAGAAGACCCCAACGGTTCAATTTGCACAAGCCGACTCCCAAAATCCATTGTCTGCTTATATTTTACTTTCTCAGACATTGATGACCTACGCTCGACTAGGAGAACGACAATTGGAGATTCTCATGGATTATGGTAACCATGCTTTGGACAAGTTTATTAAAATCACTGATGCCCCTAAAAAAATCATCAATAACTAGATGCAAGTCACCAAAGGCGACACCAATAAATATTGGTATACCTGCCAATGTGAAAACCAAAGGTAGTGGTAAGAGTGGTCGTCCAACAAAGATAGATTCTGAGAGAATGAAGGGTTCCAAAGAAATTTACCGCGACCCTAATGTACCAAAGTAGCTGATTCGAAGTAGTCAAAGAACAAGGCAGATGCTGGTACGACTTTTTATAATGCTATTATGTTTTTTGCCCAACGATCAGAGCCAATATATCCCACGGATTTTGCTTGGAATCGACGATTCCTCTAAACGAATCGCCGATCCCACGTGATTTTCGGGATTTGGAGATCAAATTTCGATTCTCCTTTTCGTAATTTTTGAATTTTTCGAGGGGGGGGGAGTAGGACTATAAATAGGGGTGAGATTATTTTAATTTTCACTTCCTTTCCCTAACCCTAATACTCTCCTAAAAATCTCCTAAAACCCTACCCTTGCGAATCGCCAATTCCTCTTCAAATCTGCGATTCCCCAATTCCGACTCTCCACTTCCGATTCTCCAATTCCGATTCCAGCTCCGATTTTCCCATGTCAAACCCTAATTCACCAATTCCATCATTGAAAATGACTGATTCGTAGACCGACGAGATGATAAAGGAGACGGTCGGTGGTGAAAAGTTGGTCGAGGCACTCAACACCATGGAATTGCCGATTCCATCTCCGACCGCAGAGGGTTTACCCCATCTCGGTCTGGAATCGACAACTCTGGTGGTCGGGTCGCTTGCGGACCCTAACACATGTGCCAATGTGCACGAACTACTCGAGCCCTCTCGAAAATTCGGCGATTCCTTCCAAGGAATCGACGATTCCGGAAGAGGCTCCTTTGGTTGTGACCGGGGTTGAGTCATAACTCGATGCGGGTGAGATTTTTGGGGCCACCCTCGACAAATCGGCGATTCCTACTGGGCAGTCGTCGATTGCTAAGGTGCCCAAGAAGAAACCACTCTTTAAGAGGAGAACTAGACAAGACACCGATTCGGAGGCGTCAATCATTAGATATGAATCGGCGATTCGGGAGGTTGAATCGGCGATTCCTTCTGAATCATTGAATGTTTCGATTCCGGTTGTCGAGTCCCACCCTGACTGGAAGAAAAAAATCTGGAAATATGTCACTACACAGTAAAAGGTTTCTGGCAAGTACAAATTTCTGTATTAGTGACATATCATTACTAGTAACTCTAGGAGAACGCAAATTCAGTACAACCAAGAAAATCATATTTACCACAGTCAGATTCACGTACTTCAACGTACAATGCCATTTTGGGAAGAACTAGTTTACATGAGTTTGGTATAGTAACATCCTCTTTCCACCAATGTATGAAATTTCAAACAAATGAAGAAATATGTTGCATTAAAGGATCTCAGTTTATATCTAAAACACGTAACATATCCTCCATACAATGTCAAGACAATGGAGTATCAGTCAGAAAAAAGAGAACCTTAATTAGAAATCTTACAAAATATAACTCCAACATATTTAAAAATTGTAAAAAAATCAATTGCTTCAGAAAAAACTGAAACAATAATGTTTTTTAAAACAAAGAGTTAAAAAGTGGCACAAATCTAGAAATTAAAGAAAAAATAATAGAGCTATTAAATCAAAATTTAGACATTTTCGCCTGGAATGACTCAGATCTAAAAGGTATAGACAGAAAAATAATCGAACATAAATTAGAAGTGGATCCAAAAATGAAGCCAATAAAACAAAAGTTAAGAACCTTAAGCTCATAAAAAAATACTGCTCTTGAAGAAATTGACAAATTAATTAAAAATGGTTTTATTAGAGAAATAAAATATCCCAGATGGCGCTATGAAACATTGTCATGGTAAAAAAATCAATAGGAACTTGGAGAATGTGTATTGATTTTACAACTTTAAATAAATTCTTCCCAAAGGATAATTATCCTCTACCTCTAATTGACCAACTAAGACAGAAGTACCGGTTTCGAACTACTCAATTTTATGGATGCACATTCAAGATATAACGAACAAAAATGATGAAGAAAAAACTTCATTTCTGAAATAGGAATATTCTGATATACTAAAATGCTGGTGCTACCTTCCCAAAGACTTATGGACAAAAATTTTAAGAGTCAAAGTCCTTTTTCTATCTTGATATTGCAGGGGCTTTCCATATGGAGTACCTTTAAACTTTAAAGTAAATAATTTATTTTCCAAAATTAATAATTTATTTCTTTTTTCAATTTATTTCTTTTTTCTTCTATTTTCTTCTATTTTTGTTAATTTAAAATTTACATGAATAATTAATAATTATTAGTGATTTAAAAAATATTCTTAAAATAAAAATTGTAACATTTATTCATTTAACTAAACTCAGCAGTCACCATTGAAAGAAAATAAAGTAATAAACTCAGAAATCACAATGCTTATTTATTTATTCATGATCCCTTTTCGATCGATCGATCGATCTTTGAAAGAGGATAATTGTTTTTTGGAGAAGGTTTAATTATTAGCAATGTTTGTGACAATCGCAATTATATGGATGCAAACTACATTCAGGGTTTGCCAAACTACAATTTACATCAAAGCAACATTTCGTCGACTTGCAGAACTTGGGAGATGGTTTGTGACCTTTGAGACAACAGGTGCAAACCAAACACTGTTTCATCAGGATCTTCTCGTTCTTACCTATAATTGCTTTCAACTCCGTGCGATTTATAAGCCGAATTGAATCTTCAGTTGGTACGTATTCACCGACCTCCTCAGCTTGTAGGGTAGGCACAACGACAGAGATTACGAGGATCGTACCTAGGAAGAGAGACACAATGCTCGAATTCAACATGTTGAAGAAGAAAAAATGATCTTTTTAATTCTATGGTGATTTATTTGAAAAGAGCATTAGGTCTTTGTATATATAACGGATTAAATATTATAGAAACTGAAACCAATATTAATGATGTAATAAATATTTTTTAATGAGTTAATTGGAGATTAGAATTGGCAATTGGTATTCTTCTTCATTTAAAAAAAATTAATTATAATTTTAAAACATTTGGTATAAATGTATAATAATTATTAATTAAAAATTAAATTTTAGGAATGCATTTGAAAAATTTTAAATGAGATTAATGATATAATCAATTAGTACAAACGGATTTTCAAGGCATTTTTGTTAATCGAAATATCTTATTTTCAAGGCAGTTTTATTGAGGAGATTTTAATGTCTTGAAAATATCGTAATAAATAAAATAGAAAATGAGTTGAATGAATTTAATTGAAGATTTTGGGATTCTTTTTGATCCTTTCTACAATCCAAATTAAATCAACATACCATCCATAGAGAGAGAGAGATTGACTTAACAGGTACCAATGACTATTAAAGTTTATGAGTGTTTAAATATAACAGATGATAAATATTCCATCCATATATACATATTAATATATATAAAGACATTGAACTAAAAAATCCATCCATACAATGATTCTATTTAATTATTTTTATAATCCAAATTAAATCAACATACCATCTATATACAAGAAGATTGACTTATCGGGTAACAAAAATTACTATTAATGTTTCAGAGAGTTTAAATATAACAGATGATATATTATTTGGTTTTGTTATATTATCGGAGATAAACAATGAAATCAATAATATTCTATCCATACATGTAAAGGAAATGAACTAAAAAATCCATCTATACAAGGATTAACATAAAAGAATGCAATGAAATCAATACTGGCAAATTGTGCGAGCAATTAATTTCGGAAATTCAGTTGGCCGAACGGAAATTTAGGCGGTCATTGACGATCAAGCCACGGTCGAGCCAGCGGTAGGAAACGTTCTTAGTGAAATAGATATTAAAGAAGTCTAAAAAATTTACCCTTTTAATTAACTACGATTTAATCAGGTCTTAGATATTCATAATCACAAAAATAAAATATCGATCTGAAAAAAATATGTAAGTGAGATAATAGGAAAGGTATTTAAGTCAGAATTAGAAAATTCATCACCGGGATCTTCATCTTAATTTATAATTTTTGAACTCAACTCTTAATATTTTTCAAAGAAGATTCAACCTCTCTCAGACAAACTCGTCGCATAATATTTTTCGAAAAATATAAAAATTCCTTTTTGGATAGATTTATTAAAAGAAAGATAAAACGATAAGGAATTCGTAATGAAACATCATGTCCACCATTCTATGCTTGTAAACGAACAATTAGGGATTTGAGTCTTATGAGAAACTATAGATAGTATATTACATCACTGTAATAAGGATATTTTGACCATTTTATATAATCTAATTGTGAGTGATTACCAACCTAGATCTCGAGAAATCTGCATCATCATTTGGTGAAGCCGATATTAACATACAAATCCATACTCTAGAAAATGGAGAAGAGAAGGATGCCGGAGTACGGACTTGCGACGTCTATACCAACGACGAGAGGGGTAGAAAGCTTACTCGGGGAACCAAAGCGAAAATAATTATGAGAAACCACGTAGTCATGCGTCCATTGTACAGTGCCACCTTAAGGGAGCTATAAAGGACCTCGTGCTAGTACACAACACCCTCAGAATCCCGAGGAAAAGAACTTCAGAGAGAGGCCCCACCAAATTCATTTCGAGTTAGGGTCTTCGAGTCGAGTTTGGAGGCGATCAACGACCTTGAGGGAACGAGAAACCCCGATTCCTCCTGTAGTGGATCAATTTCTGATGGACATCGTAAACTAGGTATCCAAATTATCGGCAGAAAAGCAGAGGTAGTCAATCCTTGTAGAAATCCAAATTCAGACATATGCCACTTTATTTCAAACGGTCAACATACAACTCTCAATTCCAAATCATCCAAATCAAATACTCTCAATTCCAAATCAACTACTTAATTAAGAAATCATTAATCACACCCAATTATAGCATTGCTAATCAACGTCTATAATTAGATACTCTAATCATTCTCATTCCTACCCTCTTGATTCTATTATTAACACACATTATTAAACACCATCAACACCTTCTCTTGCTATTCTTTTTCAATCCGTATGTCATTGCCAGATCCTTGCACTGTGTGTCATCGAAATTTATCTCCGTCCACACAGTACGATCATCAATACCAAGTAATTCACTTTGCAATACACCCGCTCAAGCTTTGTAACAGTTAATATAATATTTTGTTTTCATTCAATAAACACTTGTATTTCAGAATTTCATTATAATTAAGGTTTGTATATTTGTATCAAAAATCTATCATGGTATCAGAGCGAAAGGTATCCTGCTAAAACAATTTACGATTGATATTTTTTCTTTCTTTATAAAAATGAGGAAGAAAGCTTCTACGTCAAAAAAAGGGCCAAAAAAACAGAGAAAAACACATTCCCCTTGGAAAGGGAAGAAATGGTATTTTTACTTCAAGCACACTATCAGGATCACTCCAAAAGGCATGCTCAACAAAAGGATCATAATCATCCTTTTCTATTTCATATGCCGAAGCATCATATTTCTCACTTTTAATCCTCTTATATATATTTTACCTTCACATCCTTTTCAAGGTCAAAATATGAAAAGCCATCAATCCATTCTCCAAGAGGAGGATCAACAACAGTATTACGATTCCTTTTTTCTCTTGCTTTCCTGATCTGTCTTCTCAGTTTCCTCCTCAACACTGCACCTGCAATGGCAAAGAAAAATAACACTACAAGAAAAAATACTTGTAGGGACGGATTTAGCGACGGATTCTTGCCGTCCCTAATACTGATTTTTCGTTAATGGTTGGCGATGGCTCTTCCGGTGAACCGTCTCCGACCTTGAAAATTAGAGACGGCTTTTTACTAAGCCGTCCCTAAATATTTTGATAATTTTTTGGGAGAAAATAACTAGGGACGACCTATGAAAAAACCGTCCCTAGAAGGATAAAATAGAGACGGCCTATGAAAAAACCGTTCCTAAATGGATAATTTTTAGTTTACCTTAGATTTTTTTAAAATTAAAGTTTGAAGTAAACCCTAAAAAAACAAAGTTTTTATAATAAAATTAATAAAAACGTAAATTACCCCTAAATTACACCCCTAATTAACCCCTAAAATTAAAACCATCATCAAACCCTCAACCCCCCCGACGCACGAGTTCCCCCATTCCCCCCCAACGGCAGCGACGATTGCAAACGGCAGCGGCGATTCCAACTGCAGCGGCGACCTCCGGTGATAGCGGCGATTTCCTCTGGCATCTCGATTCCTCATGAGGTTTGATTCCATCTCTTAGTTTCTACTCTCTGTTATTTTCTTCTTCCTGTTTTTGATCTTGATCTTCTGTTATCATGCCTGTCAAATAATTAGAATGGGTACCTTGTCAAATAAAAATAATTAGAATGGGTATCTTGATCTTCTGTTTATCATGCCTTGATCTTCCTGTTTCTCCTGTTTTTAATTTCTGTTTTACATCTTGATTTAAAAAATTTATGAATGATTTATGCTTATCGTTCCATTCCATTTCTTTCATTATGCTTATGGAGTATATTTACTGATAATGCGAGTTTATTCTATTTTTTAACTAGCCAGTTTTTATTATTATTATGCAGATTTGATAATTTCAGATTTGGTAATTTATGCTTTATGCAAAAAATTCACCTCCCTCATTTGCCGACCTCATGTGGTATTAAAAATCTTAGAATTTTGATATCTTAGAATAGGATCATACGGTCTAACATAAAGAAGTAACCAGTATAACAGGGTGATTAGTAATTAGATTATACTGATTTGGACTGTTATAAAACAATTGGGTTCTTCAGGTTTATAAATCATAAATGTGGATCATTCTGCAATTGTTTCAATAAAGGATAACTTTGATAGACAGTTAAAGCACGAGGACCGCTATGCAATTGTTTCAATAAAGTCTTAACGGACCAAAGAAGAATTGGCCCACCCAGTAAGGAATTAATTCAAAGAAAGAAAAGAAGGATTAGTTAATGTAATTAGTTATGGTTAAGGTAGTTTAGCTTCTATAAAATGCTGTAAACTAATTACATTTAAATTACTCTTTTTCACAAAGTTAATACAGAGATCAAGTCTAATCACGTTGCTACAGTATTAACGGCTATTTGAATTAGGTAATACGAATTACCTTAATTCTTTCTCCCTTTCTCATTGATTCCTCATCGGCCGGCGAGCTTCTTCCTCCGGACTTCAGGCGCTCGACTAAATAGGCGATACAGAACCGCGCCGCTATTTTAATATAACATGTATTCATTTGCTTTAGTTTATAAGAGTTGAAATAAGTTTAGATCCTAAATATATTATTTTTCAAAATTAAATCGTTTTTTAATTGTAAATAGTTTGTGTTTGAATTGAACTATGATTGGTGAATAATCTAAAAATAATATAACAAACAACATATTTCCATTACAAGAATTGTTCAATGAAGTATTAGAAGAACTCTACCCCAGGGCAGAATATAATCTGAAATTTTCAGAAAAACTCAAAACAGACCAGAAAAATACAATTCTGAAAAATCACCCCAGGGGAATAACAATTCTGGAAAATATAGACTACCTTAAAGATAAAAACATATGTACAAGCAAACAACCTAAAGTAGTTCTAGACAGGCCAGGAATAACTGAAAATGATCAGTCTGGCCAGACTAAAACTACATCAAAAGAACAGGTTATATCAGATGAAATTGGCAATAACCAACCTGATATAACATCAAAAATAATAAGTTCAGAGAAAACTTCAGTAGTGGACTCAGAAATACAGAATAATACTGAAGAAAACATAATTCAGACTGAACATACACAAAATCAAACAAAACAACATGAAAGTAATCATAAAAATAAAAATCAAAGTCAAATATCATTTCAAGATAAGAACACTGAAAATGATAAACAAGAAACTATACAAGTCAAAGATATTTAGCAAACAAGGTTATGCAGAATAATAACCAAACCTAAGCATTTTGATGACTTTCATATGAATGATACACCAAATAAATCTAAATACCCTATGAGCAACTATGTTTCATACCATAGAGTAAACAACAAACATAAACATTTTCTCCAGCAAATTAATAAAAACACTGAACCTAAAACATTCAGTGAGGCATCCAATAATCCCAATTGGATAGATGCAATGAAAAAAGAGATGGAAGCTCTTATATCAAACAATACTTGGTTCTTGACTGAACTTCCCAAAGGAAGAAAAGCAGTAGGATCAAAGTGGATATACAAAATTAAGTATAAACCAGATGGAGAAATTGAGAGATATAAAGCAAGGCTAGTAGCCAAAGGCTTCTCTCAAAAGGAAGGATTTGACTTCTATGAAACTTTTGCACTTGTTGCAAAAATGACAACAGTAAGAATATTGATTGCTTTTGCAGCTCAGAAAAGGTGGAATCGATCTATACCAAATAGATGTCAACAATGCCTTCCTACATGGTGATCTCCATGAGGAAGTATACCTGAAACCACCCCAAGGTCTACTCCAAGAAAGAGATAAAAGAGTGTGCAAACTCAACAAATCATTATATGGTCTTAAACAGGCTTCTAGGAATTGGTTTGAAAAGTTGAGAAACACACTTTTAGAAATGGGTTTTATACAAACCAAATCAGATTACTCCCTTTTTATAAGAGAGAAAAATGAAAATATTATCTATCTAATTGTCTATGTAGATGATATAATCATCACAGGAAGCAATGAGCTAGAAATAGCTTTTTTTAAAATACAATTAGAAAACAAATTCAGATTAAAAGATCTTGGGAAGTTAAACTATTTCCTAGGAATTGAAGTATCCTATTCCAAAGAAGGGATTCTATTATCCCAAAGAAGATATGCACTAGAGATACTTGAAGAAAGTGGTATCTCAGGTGCAAAAGAATCCAAAATACCCATGGAGAGAAACTTAGATCTTAAAAGAGAATCCAAACAAGTTGGAGATCCAACCTTCTATAGAAAGCTAGTTGGAAAGTTAATATATCTCAATATCACTAGACCTGACATAAGCTATGCAGTCCACTGGCTTAGTCAGTTCATGAGTGAACCAAGGGAAGTACATTTGAAAGCTTTGTTCAAAGTACTAAAATACATAAAGGGGGCCCCAGGACAGGGCATTATATATAAAGCAAGTGAGGACTTAAGTATAAGTGCTTTTTGTGACTCAGATTGGGCTGGCTGCCAAATTAGAAGAAAATTTGTGACTGGTTTCTGTATTCTCATGGAAGTCCAAAAAACAGGCACTAATATCAAGGTCATCATGTGAGGCTGAATATAGAGCAATAGCTCAGACAGCCTGTGAGGTGATATGGATTCACCAACTGATCAAAGAGATGAAAATCAAAACCAATAACAAAACAACAATGTATTGCGACAACAAGTCAGCAATCAACCTAGCTAATAACCATGTTTTTCATGAGAGAACAAAGTACATAGAAATTGATTGTCACTTCATTAGAGAACTAATCACTCAAGGAGTGGTTTGCCTAAAACAAATTGGAACAAAATTCCAACTAGCAGATATGTTCACCAAACCCATGGGTGAACACGAAATTACTTCATCATTTGCCAAGCTTGGAGTCATAAACATCTACTCCAGAGCTTGAGGGGGGAGTAAAGAAGTAACCAGTGTAACAGGGTGATTAGTAATTAGATTATACTGATCTGGACTGTTATAAAACAATTGGGTTCTTCAGGTTTATAAATCATAAATGTGGATCATTCTGCAATTGTTTCAATAAAGGATAAGTTTGATAGACAGTTAAAGCACGAGGACCGCTATGCAATTGTTTCAATAAAGTTTTAACGGACCAAAGAAGAATTGGCCCAGTAAAGAATTAATTCAAAGAAAAAAAGGATTAGTTAATGTAATTAGTTATGGTTAAGGTAGTTTAGCTTCTATAAAATGTTGTAAACTAATTACATTGAAATTACTCTTTTTCACAAAGTTAATACAGAGATCAAGTCTAATCACGTTGCTACAGTATTAACGTCTATTTGAATTAGGTAATACGAATTACCCTAATTCTTTCCCCCTTTCTCATTGATTCCTCATCGTCCGGCGAGCTTCTTCCTCCGGACTTCAGGCGCTCGACTAAATAGGCGATACAGAACCACGTCGCTATTTTAATATAACATGTATTCATTTGCTTTAGTTTATAAGACTTGAAATAAGTTTAGATCCTAAATATATTATTTTCCAAAATTAAATCGTTTTTTAATTGTAAATAGTGTGTGTTTGAATTGAACTATGATTGGTGAATAATCTAAAGAATCAATTTTTAGTTTTCCATAGAAATTGATCATCTATTTTTTTTTGTGGTCTATATTATTAAATCTCGTAGTCACCGGAGTCGGGAATCCTTTCTTAGCTATGAGCAAGTGGGGTCACCGGCGATTGGTCCTGCAGAGATAGTAATGGAAAAGGGGGGCGAGAGTTGGGGCTACAGTAACTAACTGTCAAAGATGACAGTTTGTACGAGTGTGTTTTGTGTGATTTAATTATTCAAAACAGAGTTTTACATTTCTTATTTATTTACGTTTCAATTAACTAATTCTGTAACTAACCCTTTTAGCCCAACACTTTGGCCCGTCTATAATTGGCCCACTATCGTTTATTTAAACTTTTGTGCTTTAGCCCTCCAGTTTTCCTTTATCTCAACTTTAAGTTGTTATTTAAACTTTTGCGCTATAGCCCTCTAGTTTTCTTTTATCTGATCTTTCAAGTGTTAGGTAAATTACCTGTAGAGAAACAACTTAATAATAAACTATTAACGAGCCCTGAATTTAATCCAATTTACACGTAGGTCCAGTTCAGTATAATTGGATTTGTATTATAAAACAGTCGTCTTATTCTGTTTGATTATTAGTATCTGTTTTAGGTTATTTACAACTAATTAAATCTTTTATATATGACATATCTATTCCGGTTTTGATTTAATATAAATAATTGATTTTCTATTTTTGAATATAAATATCGATTTTGGTCTTCTTTTTATCATACCAAGGATCTGTTTATAATGCTCTACCACTATCAAATTCTGCCCAGTGAGAGGCCTTCATCTTCCGGTGAACGATTCCAAATTATGTCCAGCACGAGGTCTTCATCTTCCGGCGAGGGATTCCAAATCCCTGTCCAGGGCGAGGTCTTGAACTTGATAAGAGTTAAGTTTTAGAGCCAGCAAGTGATAGGAGCAAGGGATCGCAGAACACCGTCGTGGTGACCGGAGCGATTAGGGTTTGGCAGAACCCAAGCGGCATGAGGGAGAGGAGGAGGCGCGATTTAGCAATAGTTGGAGAACCAAAAAAGTTGTATTAAAATAATAAAAGAGAGTTATTTATACAAGTAACTAATGGGCCTATAAGCAATGGGCCAGATTGAATAATAACTAGATTAAACTAAGATTAACTTAATGATAATGAATTAGTTTAGAGGTTTTAACACCCCCCCTCAATCTGGAGAGTGTAATTCATGCATTCCCAGATTGGGCAACAACCTTCTTAAGGACTCAATGTTCGCAGGTTTTGTCAAAATATCTGCAAGTTGCATGTTTGATGAAACATGTGATAGATCAAATAAACCTGCTAAGTAGTGATCTCTCACCAAATGACAATCAAACTCAATGTGTTTTGTTCTCTCATGAAACACTGGGTTAGAGGCAATGTTGATGGCTGCTTTATTGTCACATTTTAGGATTGGTTTTTTATCAAGAGTCACCTATAGATCTTTTTAAAAATAGGTTATCCAGAGGATTTCACATACAGTGGAAGCCATGGATCTGTATTCACTTTCTGCAGAAGACCTAGAAATTGTAGATTGTTTCTTGGATTTCCAAGAGACAGATGAACCTCCAATTAAGATGCAAAAGCCAGTGATAGATTTCCTGGAGATGCATTGATTGTCATAGGTGAATCTCTCCTGTATAGAATTCCTTTACCTGGAGCATTTTTAATATACTTCAAAATCTTAATGACTGTTTGAAAATGTAATACCTGCGGATTTGCCAAAAATTGGCATAAAAAACTAACAGCATAAGCAATATCTGGTCTGGTGATAGCTAAGTACAATAGTTTTCCAACCAATCTTCTGAAATTTGATATGTCTTTTAGAGGGGCATTTTATTTATCACAATGTGGGTTGTGTTTGATGGGAGTAGATGATGGTGAAGATCCTAATTGAGCAAATTCATGCAATATATCTAATGCATATTTTCTTTGGGAAATGAAAATGCCTTTTTTTGATTGAGAAACTTCAATACCAAGGAAATACTTGAGCTTACTAAAGTCCTTAATATGAAATTGCTCATGAAGATGTCTTTTTAGACTATTTATTTCACATTCATCATCACCTGATATTATAAGATCATCCACATAGATTAATAAGCATGTATATGATTTTTTGGTATTTTTGAAGAAGTGAGTATAATCAACATGAGATTGTGTATAGCCAAATGTAGTCAAAGCCTTTGTTAGCTTCTCATACCAATTTCTGTTGGCCTGTTTAAGGCCATAGAGTGACTTTTTTAATTTGCACACTCTCTTATCATCTGGTTGTAGCAAGCCAGGGGAAGGGACATGTATATGATAGATCCCCATGTAAAAAGGCATTACTGACATCCATCTGATAGATCAGCCAGTTTTTGATTGATGCAATAGCTAGTAGAGTTCTAACAGAGGTGATTTTAGCAACTGGAGAGAATTGAGAAATATAAACAAACATGTAATAGATAGCTTGATAAATTTAGGAGGCAAAATCATATAGATATCAAGCATTTTAGACAAAGAGTACACATCTGATGATTTAGATAAAGTTAGATAGATAGTAAATGCTTCATCAGCCTTAGATAAAAAACATATGCATAATGATCTAATGATATATGTATTGTATTGGAGTGATCCGAATGTGAGGGATAAGCCCACATTCCACTCATCCAAGCACTCAACAGACTGTGACCAGGATGCTATTCTTAGTATATTATTGGACAGTAGGGCATTATATATGAAGTAACAAGCAAGATCAGTACATGCAAGATCAGTATAAGTATTGCAAATGAGGTGGTAAGCAAGATCAGTACAGGCATGATGAGTATCAGTACATGCATGAGCATGGTAGTAAGATGATTTGGCAGCGGAAAAATAGTCATGTGTTCTAAATAACAAGATAGATCTACCAGACATACACATGTAGAATGGATAAAAAATAGCATAAACATTTTCGAAAGCATGCAAGCTAATCTGTAGAAAGATATGGGAAATAAAAATAGAAATAACCACAGAGTAGATCGTGGAAGTAGATGGTCGCTTGGGGGGTCGCACACCGACAGGGTGAGGGTTTTGTCGATCAGGAAAATATCCTGTAGAGAAAACACAAAGCAAATAGATTAGAACCACAACAGATCGCTCACGCTCTGATACCATGATAAGAGTTAAGTTTTAGAGCCAGTGAGTGATAGGAGCAAGGGATCGCAGAGCACCGTCGTGGTGACCGGAGCGATTAGGGTTTGGCAGAACCCAAGCGGCGTGAGGGAGAGGAGGAGGCGCGATTTAGCAATAGTTGGAGAACCAAAAAAGTTGTATTAAAATAATAAAAGAGAGTTATTTATACAAGTAACTAATGGGCCTATAAGCAATGGGCCAGATTGAATAATAACTAGATTAAACTAAGATTAACTTAATGATAATGATAATGAATTAGTTTAGAGGTTTTAACAGAACTTCCGGCAAGCGCGAGGTAGGTTTTTATTGTTCTTAAATTTTATTTTTTTAAACTAATCTCTACTCTGAAAATCAATTTTGTTATCTATCTATGATATCAATTACTACCTTAAAACCATCCTTAGTCTCAACTTCAACCATTTTAAAATTAAGAGTTTACCACCGTTCAGCACTCGTCTTTTTTTAATTATTTATTTGATAAAATATCAATTGATATCTATTTATTCTATATGTGCTTAATTTCTAGATTGATATCTATCTACTCTGAAATATTTTCAGATGCGTTTATCTGAACAATCTGCAAAACAAATAGAAATAAAAATTAAACTGTGATTGGTAAATTAAATTAAACTGTGATTGGTAAATTAAATTAAACTGTGATTAATCTGCAAAACAAGTAGAAATTAAATTAAATTTCCAGATTCGCTTAAGTGTTTGAACTGTGATTGGTGAATAATATATGAACTATAATATATGGGTATACCCAATTCCAAAGCATCTGAACATTTAAATGTAAAAACTGCCAACATGGAATTACCCATATCCGAAGCACCTGGATATTTCAATTTAGAAACTGCCAACCAGGAAATACTTAATACCAATCCATCTGATATTGTTCATGAACCATGGCATAAAAATATTCAGTTGTTCAGTTTAGGAAATCATGTATTTGAATCTGTTTTTTGTATACTACCTTTATATGAGTTCTTATGAGCACATATATTTCTTCTTTTTTTCTCAACTATGAGATCTCGTAAGAACTAATTGAAATTTAGATTTCATGAACTTCTCGTTGTATATTGTATATATATGTTTATTAGCAGGTTTAATTTTGTGTTATATATGTTTCAATTATCATTAAAAGCAAATAGGTCATGGAAAAATTTTAAAAAATTGAAATAATTAATTCGATTATTGGTTAATTAGATCAAACTGTAATTTAATGTAGTTTATTCCAAAACTCACAGGTGTTGGTGGTAAAGAAGCCGATACAAACTAAACTTGATCTTAAATATTTCACCAAAAATTCGAAGTACATAATTTCACCATGCAAGGTCCTTCCTTTGACTGTGAAACCAAATCTTCCCCGGTTTCTGAAGTTTCGGTTACGTCCAACTATCCGAACACTATAGTAATTTCTAACGACGATAAAGTCGGTGAAAACAGCGATGGGATGAGTGTCAATGATAACTATAGTTAGTTGAACAATAATGAATTCAAGATCAGAGATGATATCTCCTATTACATATTTAGGAGTGACAACTCAAGCACAACATTTGTAGTAACACCACTATATGGCCCAAACTATCAAACATGGGTTGTGAAAATTCAAAGAGCACTCTCCACAAAGAACAAGGTTGGTTTCATTGATGGATCACTCAAGATGCCAAAATTAGAAAATGACAACTACACTATTATCCCACATTCCCACGGAATAGTTGCAACGACCTTGTCACAGCATGGATACTAAATAGCTGCACACAAAAAATCAGAAGCAGTACCATGCATCTTTGCAAAAAATACATAACCTCTTTTAGGGAATTTAAAAACAGAAATAAAGATCTAATGCCCTAGCATCTCACAACTAAAGAATCAGATAACAAATTGTATCCAAAAGGAAGGAGAACTAGTCACCTGCTTCTACACCAGACTACAAGCATATTATGGAATGAATTGATTTGACACAATCAGATATTTTCTTGCTGTGATAATCCAAATTGCATACCCAATGAAAATATAGAAACCCTGATAAACTTCACTACTGGAGTCAATGATTCTTATATGACAATATGAGGAAAGATACTAAAAAACAAAGCACTGTACCCCATATAGTAGATGAAACATTCATATTAGTAATCACAGATGAACAATAAAGAAAGATATCTACCACTGAAATTTCTATTATGGTGGTGACCAAAACACCACCTTAAACTATGGCCAACACATAAGAAGATAGTAGACCAGGGGGATCTTATTGCACAAGATGCAAATAAAGGAGGGCATACTTTTTAAATTTCTTTTATGAATATGGTTTCCCATCACGTCACAAGCTAGATAGAGTAGAATTCAACAAGGAAAGAAGAGAAAGAAAGGAATACTCTGGTAGCAAAAGTTACAACAAAGAATACAAAAAGAAAGGAAAAAGAAACTGCAAACCCAAGTACCAAAGCAACAATGCAAATGCAAAAAAAAACTGTAGATAAATTGATTAAATGAAAACAGATCTGTTTCAGAGTTGATATAGGTTATTACATTGCCAAATGACAAAACTAGCCCTCTACTCTTAACAAAATAACAACTTAACCCATTAATTAAAAAGACAAGATTGCCCTCCATCATGAATTCAATTTAGGGCACATAATCCCTTAATCAGGTACTTGGATAACGGACCCGACGACCCACGACATCCCTCCCCAACCCGACTGTTTAATGGTCGTCATTCCTTCCAGTAGACGCGTCGTCCACCTCTGCATCCGCCGGCTCTGCATCCGCAGACTCCGCCACCGTGACCACCAGTGCTTGGACCAACCGGTGTGCCTCCTCGCATACTCCCTTCCGGTAAGTATCCTTCTGCATCAGAGATGAAATGAAACTATCAGTAATTTCTAGTCTTCTGGTATTTTATTGAATATAAAATATCTTCTAACAGAGAAAAGCCATCCTTCTGCATCAGAGCCATCGAACCTTGGCATATTAACCTTGATGTATTTTGCAGGTGTATACGAGTCATCTTTGAGAATACAATTTGCATAAGATGGATTGTCTAAGTCCACCAGAGATTGGTGGAAAGGGCCTGATCTGTTTTCAGACAGATTTTTTTGTTCAGATCAGCTTGGTCCGATCCTGTTTTCGCAATCGTATCACACATTTCTGCTAGCTGTTTCCCAGTTCCAGAATATTTTTGTTCATGGCTATACGGAATTCACTCATCTCTTTTATTTGTGACATTTGCAGAGATTGTAAGCGTAAAAAATCAGGATTGTTTGCTAAATCCATTGTAGTAGGCGGCATTTGCAGAGATCTGAAATTAAGAGTTAAAAAAAAATTTGAAAGCACCAATGATATGACTCAATGATATCACCTTCTTGGAATTCGATATGTATTCTATGTTGATCCGCATTTCTTTTCATTTCCTCTTAATTTTTCAAGATTGACCTTAACCAATTCCACCATTTCAGTCCTTCTGTCCATGTCTTCAGCTACAGACAGGATAGTGCCTTCATCCCTGGGAAGTTCAGTAAATGCAGTTGCCTCCCTCCGATATAGTGCCATAAACGAGGTCATATATACCAATAGAGATGTTAAAAGTCGAATTATGCCACAATTCAGCTCACGGCAACACCTTCAACCACTTCTTATATTTTTCATAAGCACACTACAAAAAATCAGCGCAGTTCTGACGCCCATCTCCCGGCGGCCTGGCCGCCGGTAGATACAACCAGCGGCCAGGCCGACGGAATGTTACACTTGTCCGCCGGCATAATTTTTCCTCGTAAATGAGAGAAATGAGCTGGCGGCCAGGCCGCCGGAATATTTTTTTGTAAAAAATGCCAGCGGCCTGGCCGCCAGCTCCAATTTCCCCAACGGTCGGGAAGAAGTGATCCGGTGGCCTGGCCGCCGGCATACTAAAACCCTCAACGGTCGGGAGAAAAATTACTGGCGCCTTGGCCGCTGGATACTTTTTCCCGCTTATTTTTTTCAGTAGCCGCTGGATTTTTAGGAAACCCTAATTTTTACCACTTGCGCCGCCGTGGTCCCTCGTACAGTCAAACATAGTGAAACGAAACTTAAGTATTTCCCGACGGCCAGGCCGCCGATAATTTTTTATATAAGAAAAAAAATTCCAGATTCTTTCATTTCCCCCCAAATCGTTCCCACTCCTCCCTAATCTCCCCAACTCTCCTCCGACGATCTAGGCTTCCTCAGGTCTCTTTTTGTTGTGGTCATCAAAGGTACTCTTCTCCTTATCTTCTTCTTCATCTTTCTCTCTTCCTTCTTGGTTTCCTCTTCTTCTTCTTCTTCTTCCTATTTTTCGTCTCTTCTTTTTATTTTCTTGTTCATTTAATCTAGCTCCATTTTTGTTAATATTGGTCTTGAATATTGATTGTTTTAGTTTTAGTTTTTAGTTTAGTTTTAGTTATATCTCTAGTGTTTTTAATTTAGTGTTTATATGTACATTTTTAATCTTGATTTACATATTTTTTCAAATGTAAATCAACCTTCTATTTCAATCTTTATTTTCTGTTTTTAATCTTTATTTTATTGTGTTGATTTAAATATTTATTTTATGTTTTAAATTTTTAGTTATGCTTGTGTAATGTTTAATTTTAGGTTACTAATTTATGTTACTATCTATGTACTTTTTTAGGTTGAATTGGTGTTGGATGTTTGTCTCCGATATCCGATCCCCACTGCGCCGAACTGTTTTCTCCTGACATCTCCCTGCATTGGTGTTGAATTGGTGTTTGTTTTGAAGGTTTGTAATGTACAATTTAATTAAGTTTTTTTTATATTGCGTATGTGTTGCGATATATAGTTTATGGTATATATTTTGTATTTTGTTGTGTTGATTGATCGATATATATGTTTTTGATATGTTATGTGTTGATATTTTGTTGTAGGTTTTTGAGGATAGTCGTAATTAACATTTGCGGTTGAAATTCAATTTGGGCTTTACTATTTATCGATCAATGTAATATTTTTTATTCATTTTAAATTATTCATTTATTAATTAGTTAATATAATTTGCATGTTTATTAATTAATTGGAAAATGAAATGCATGTTCTTAAATAGTGTAAATTTAAAATGAATACAAATATTTTGAAATGAATGCTATGAAAGAAATGCCATGAAATGACATGAAATGAATTGAAATGCATGAATTAAAATGAATGCATGATTTTAAATTTAATAAATTTAAAAATTAGTTAATTAAATGTTTACTAATTATTTTATATAAATGTGTTATTTAATTAATTAATAATAAATGTTTAGTAATTATTTATCAAATGAAATTAATAATAATTATGTAATTAATAAGTAATTAAATAATTATTTAATTAATTAGGGTTAGGGTAAGTTAATTTTTAAATAATTGTTGAATAACAATTATTTAAAAATTAAAATCATTTATTTAATTAATTAAGAAAATATTGAAAATTCCATTAATCAGTTTTTATATTAAGAACTTGATTTAAAATCCAATGTTAAAACAATTATTTAAAAATTAAAATTATTTATTTATTTAATTAATTAATTAATTAAATTTAAATAATTATTTAATAATTAATAATTAAAAAAAGTAACAATCAGATTTTCTATAAGTGTGATTGTTAGTTAGTTTTTAAGTAATTGTTGAATAATTAATTAATAATTAATTAAGACAATATTGCAAATTCCATTAATCAGTTTTTATATTATGAACTTGATTTAAAATCCAATGTTGAAAACAATTATCTAAAAATTAAAATCATTTATTTAATTAAATTTAAATAATTATTTAATTAATTATTAATTAAATAAATAAATAAAGTAACAATCAGATTTTTTATAAGTTTGATTGTTAGTTAGTTTTTAAATAATTGTTTATTAATCAATTATAATTGTATGTATTTCAGTTGAATGTCAGAAATCCGGGTACATGATAAGACTTGGTTAACTTTGAGCCCCTATAGCCAAGAATTCAGAGATGGTCTCACGGCGTTTGTTCAATATGGTTTACGAAAATGTCATGGTTTATATAAGGAAGGATATTTACCATGTCCATGTAGAGACTGTACCAATAGAAATGTGATTCCAATTGCCGATTTACATCAACACATTTTCATGAATGGTTGGTTGGCACATTATGTTATATGGACGAAACATGGTGAGCGAACTAACGATTCAGAACCAAACATAGAAAATATAGTTGAAGATGAACCAAACAATGAAATGCGTAATTTGGTTTGCGTGGCGATGAGTAGACCTGATGAGATTGAAAATATTTTAGATATTCCAGATATTTTAGATATTCCAGATCATAATGATGAAAATCTTCCAGAACCGAATGAAGATCTTCCAGATTTAAATTATGATTCGACTTTTGTTAATCGGTTGAAAGACGCTTAACAAGAATTATGGCCCGGTTGTACCGAATTTACAAAGCTATCTTTTATTTTGAAATTATTTCAATGTAAGTGTATCAATCAGTGGTCCGATAAATCATTTGAGACGTTATTATCCATTTTACGTCGATCTCATCCCAATGGAACGGAAACGATCCCGAAGAATATGTATCAAGCTAAGTCGGTTGTTCGTGATTTGGGATTACGGTATGAGAAAATCGATGCATGTCGGAACGATTGTATCATTTATCGTAAAAAATATAAAGATTGCAAAAGTTGTCCTACATGTGGTGTTTCAAGGTGGTTGAACGAAGCTGATAATGATGAAAAAAGAAAACGGATTCCCGCCAAATATTTGAGACATTTTCCGTTGATACCACGACTTAAAAGATTATTTTTGTGTAAAGATATTTCTAAAGGCATGACTTGGCATAAAAATGATCAGAAAAAAGATGAAATTCTTCGTCATCCGGCAGATTCATTGCAATGGACACAATTTGACGATCGATATCCCGATTTTGCTTATGAACCACGTAATATCAGATTGGGACTTGCAAGCGATGGATTTAATCCATTTAGTATGATGTCAGTTTCTCATAGCACGTGGCCAGTTGTTCTTATGCCTTATAATCTTCCTCCGTAGATGTGTATGAAACAACCCAATTTCATTTTGAGTCTTCTAATTTCCGGGCCTACCTCACCTGGAAATGATATAGATGTCTACTTACAACCACTGATTGATGAGTTAAAATTTTTATGGACCACTGGTGTCAGTACATATGACGTGGTTACTCAGAATAGCTTTCAAATGCATGCTGCAGTGATGTGGACAATTAATGATTATCCTGGATATGGTGATCTTTCTGGTTGGAGCACGAAAGGAAAATTGGCATGTGCAGTTTGTTTTGAAAAAACGAGTAGTGTTCGATTGAAATATGGAAAGAAAGAGTCTTTTCTTGGACACCGTCGTTTCTTGGAAAAAGACCATCCGTATAGACGTAATAAGAAGGATTTCAATAACAAAATCGAAAGTGAAGAAGTGCCTAAACGACCCTTGGGAGAGGAGGTATTTCTGAATTTGAATTTT
>LFYR01001253.1:2331-111296 GCA_001185155.1 Zostera marina
CCTGTGGTCGGTAAACGGAAGCAAAGTGAAGTTTTATGCCCAGGTCCTCGCACATTCTCGAGAACTTCCCCCCTGTGAATTGGGTACCATTGTCCGTGACAATGTGTTGGGGAACTCCGAATCGACACACTATGGAGCGATATACGAATTTGACTGCCGCATCCTGAGTGATTTTTGCTACAGCCTGAGCCTCGACCCATTTTGTGAAGTAGTCAACTGCCACAAAAATGAATCGAGCTTGGGATGTTGAGGGCGGGAATGGTCCTACGATGTCCAGTCCCCACCTTGCAAATGGTATCGAGCTCAGGATGGGAGTCATGTCCGCGGATGGTTTTTGTTGCATCGGGCTATGCAATTGACACGCTCGGCACTTGCGGACGTAAGTGCGAGCTTCTAACCGTAGTGTGGGCCAATAATACCCCAGCCGTTTGATTTTGAAGGCTAGTGCTCTTCCTCCTTCATGGAGTCCGCACGAGCCTTCGTGTACTTCCTTAATGACCTTGTCAGTGTCGGGTTTGGCCAAACAACGCAACAACGGGCTATCGAAGGACTTTTTATAAAGTACCCCTCCGACTTCGCAGAACTTGGCTGCTTTGTGTTGTAACTTTTTGGCCTCACTCCGATTGTCCGGAAGTACACCGCTTTGAATGAATGCCAGTATTGGTTGCCTCCAATCCTCTGAGGGATCGGATGTGACATTCAATACCTGGCATGAGGGCTGTAGTACGGAGTCCACCAGTATTTCACGCTGGCCTCTCTGCCAGGCCGATGCTAGCCTTGCTAAAGCATCGGCTGGTGTGTTCTGAGTTCGAGAAATTTGCTCGATTTTAAACTCAGCGAATTGTTTGGTGAGCTCTACCATGGTCTCCACATACTTCGTGATTTGTGTTTCTTTGCAGGCGAACTCACCCGTGGTTTGCCGAGCCACGAGTTGGGAGTCAGTGCGAAGCGTGACTTTCTCAGCGCCGAGAGTTCGCAACAATTTTAGGCTATGTATGGCTGCTTCGTATTCCGCGACATTGTTTGATGCCGGGAAATGGAGCCGTATCGAGTGTTCATAGTTTTTTCCATCTGGACTATGGATTTTCACTCCGATACCTGAACCTGTGCTGCAACTCGACCCGTCTACTTCCACAGTCCATGGTTGGGCTAGGTTGGATGGTGTGAGTTCGACCATGAAATCTACCACAGCTTGCCCTTTGATGGCAGTGGCTGGTCGGAAATCTAAATCGAACTCACTGAGCTCGATTGCCCACTTAGTTAACCTACCCGATATGTCTGGTTTGTGGAGCAGACGACGTAAGGGACACGACGTAAGTACTACGATCGTGTGTGCTAAGAAATATGCTCGGAAGCGACGACAAGCATGGATTACAGCATATACGATTTTCTCAATTGGAGAATATCGTATTTCTGCTCCTTATAGTCGCCTCGAGTGATAGTAGATGGGGACTTATTCCTTATCTCTCTGTGCGATAAGGACTGCACTTACGGCCTCTTCTGAGGCCGCTATGTATAAGTACAGATCTTCCCCATCCCTGGGTGAGGTCAACATTGGAAGCGAGGACATGTGTGCTTTTAACTTGGTAAAAGCCTCCTCGCATTCCATGGTCCAAGTGATACTACCCTTAGCCGCAGTTTTTAGAAGTTGGAAGAACGGTTTACACTTGTCAGTCGTTTGCGAAGAAGAAGAGTGCACATCTTTACCGCGAGGCGGTCCTTCCACATTTGGCCGTGAGACTTCGCGGCGCTAAGCTGATTAGAGAAAGAAAGGCCCAAAAGAATGGCCCCCGCAGGACCTTCGAGACTGGGTCGAGCTCAAGGTCTGTTCCTGAATTCGCCCCCTTCCGCACCACTTTTGATTATCCGGGCTTGTTCGCCGATGAAGGGGTGTGAACGAAGGCTGCCCAGCTGCTTCTGACTAAGCCTGGGGACTGGATACGCGAAGAGCTCGGCAAAGCTATATCTGCTGTAAGTGACTCACAGTCACTTTTCATTTATATGTGTTTCATTTTATTTTTCTAATTGATTGTTTTGTTTTGCAGGTCGCGTATCTATCAAATGCATCAATTGGGATGCAATCTGCTAACGACACACTCCGTTCTCAACAGGAGTACAACAAGCTTGATGACAAGTATCAAGCTGTTTGCAAAGAAGTGTGGTCGTTGAGAAAGACCCTCCAACGGAATAAGAAGTTGGAGGAATAAGCTGCTGAGCACGAGAAAGCGATAGCGGCGAAGAACAAAGAGTGTGCTGCGCACCGACTCAAAATTACTAATCTTCGCCAAAGCTGTGACTCCTTGAGAGAATCTGAGTCGCGCCTCGCTGCTGCCCTAAAAGAAGTTGATGGGCTGAAGACGCAGTTAAGTGCGGAAGTGGGAAACGCTATGGTTTCTGAATCGCAAATTCAGAAACTCAAAGTAGAACTTTCTGAATCCACTTCTGCCTTGAAAGATTTGGAAGATCGCTTCTCTCGGTCCACGGAGAAGTCGAAGAAGATGAAGGAAGATCTGGACGCTTCTTCCGAAAAAGTCAAGGACTTGGAGTTCGAAGTTGATGGTCAATCTGATCAACTTCAAGACTTGAACTTTTTCGGTCCTCAAGTTTTTACAAGTCTGCCCGCCAATTACATCTCTGACATTATGGCGTGGCTAGAAGAACATCCTGAAGTGCAGCTGGAGTACAAGGAAGCCTTGGATAAGATCAAGAGCGATGTTCGCAATGCGAGGAAAGAAGAAGATTAGAAACTATGTAATAGATTTCCTTCTAATATTTTGTAGTGGATTTTGTAATTTATTTTTTGTGTTAATGAAACTACTTTTCTTTTTTGCTAATGTGTTTAGACTTAAACTAGATTAGTAAATCGTAACTTAATCGCTCTGGACGTAAGTTAGATTCTTTTAACTCTACTTGGTCGCTTAGGACATAGATTTAGTCGTATGAATCGTAGTTGAACTTAATTTAAATTAGATTCACAAATCGTAACTTAGTCGCTTTGGACGTAAGTTAGATTCTTTTAACTCTACTTAGTCACTTAGGACGTAAGTTTGGTTGTACGAATCGTAGTTTAACTCTACTTAGCCACTTAGGACGTAAGTATGAATCGTAGTTAAACTCGATAGATGAAAGTGGTTTGATATCCACTAATTCTTGATTCGCTCGTGCGAATAAGAGTCGTGGTCGCAATTCTAGGTTTGCGTGTCTGAATTGGACCTATTTATTCTAACCCTGGATTTGAACCCTTGACGATGTAGTCCGACTCCTATCCTAGTGATGGAGTGACTTATTGATCCATATCAAGGCCGAAGCGACAAGATTGGATAGGATCATTAGGGCCGTAGCGACGAAATGATCTTTGTTCTACTGAGGCCAAAGCGACACAATAGATTTAGGGTATCCATACGGGTTAGAATGCGTAAATATATTTTATGATTAGCTAACATACATATTAGGAAAATTAAAGAAAATAAACTTGATGCTTGTGAGTACTATGCGTAGTACTGCTGCATGTTGTCCGCATGCCAGGTGTTAGGAACCATCGTTCCATCCTGTCGTCGTAGGCGATAAGTTCCTGGCCTTATCTCCTCCTCAACATGTAGGAACCTTCGAAGTTGGAAGATAGTTTATTTCTTGGCCTATTCCTTTCTGTTATGCTAGCCTTCCGCGTGACGAGAGTTCCTGGCAAGAAATTTTTTTTGCGTACTTGGCGATTGTGGTATCTTGATACGCTTGCCTTGTACGATTCGTTTCGCAGGTCTGCCTCGTCACGGGTTTCATCCCTTAGTTCTAGCTCTGTGGCTAGGTTTTGGTCATTTGTTTGTTGGTCGTACTTCGAGATTCGATACGTTGGTATACTCATCTCGATTGGTACGACTGCTTCCACTCCATAGGTCATGGCAAAAGGGGTGTTGCCCGTGGGGTTCTTACTCGTTGTGCGATATGCCCATAGGATTTCGCACAACTTGTCTGCCCAGGTCCCTTTGGCTGATTCGATTTTCTTTTTCAATCCCAGTACGATGGCCTTATTGGTGACCTCCACTTGCCCGTTTGCCTGAGGTCGGTAAACGGAGGCGAAGTGGAGTTTTATACTTAGGTCTTCGCACATTCTTGAAAATTCCCCCCCAGTGAATTGTGCCATTGTCCGTGACAATGTCTTGGGGGACGCCGAATCGACAGACTATGGAGCGGTAGATAAACTTGACCGTCGCATCCTGAGTGATTTTCGCCACAGCCTGAGCCTCGACCCACTTTGTAAAGTAGTCTACTGCTACAAAGATGAATCGAGCCTGGGATGTTGAGGGGAATGGTCCTACGATGTCCAACCCCCACCTTGCGAACGGGATTGAGCTCAGAATCGGAGTCATATCCGCGGATGGTTTCTGCTGCATAGGGTTGTGCAGCAGACATGCTCGGCACTTGCAGACGTAAGTGCGAGCTTCCAACCTTAAAGTGGGCCAGTAGTACCCGAGCCTTATGATTTTGAAGGCCAATGCTCTTCCTCCTTCATGGAGTCCGCACGAGCCTTCGTGTACTTCCTGAAGAACCCTATCAGTATCGGGTTGGGCCAAACAGCGTAGCAAAGGACTATCTAAGGACTTTTTGTAAAGTACCCCTCCGACATCACAGTATTTTGCTGCTTTGTGTTTTAACTTTTTGGCATCCCCTTTATTGTTAGGAAGTACTCCATTCTGAATGAATGCCAGTATTAGTTGCCTCCAGTCCTCTTGAGGGTCGGAAGTGACAGCCAATACTTGGCACGTGGGCTGGAGTATAGAGTCCACTAAAATCTCGCGCTGCCCTCCCTCCCAAGCTGACGCTAAACGTGCTAAAGCGTCAGCGGGTAAATTTTGAATTTGAGGGATTTGCTCGATCTTGAACTCGGCGAATTGTTTGGTGAGATCTACCATCGCTTTCACATACTTTGTTATTTGTGGTTCCTTACAAGCGAATTCACCAGTGGTTTGCCGAGCCACGAGCTGGGAGTCAGTGCGGAGCGTGACATTCTCAGCGCCGAGAGTTCTTAACAGCTTCAGGCCATGTATGGCCGCTTCATATTCCGCGACGTTGTTAGAAGCCGGGAAGTGAAGTCGTACCGAGTGTTCGTAGTTTTTTCCATCCGGGCTATGGATTTTTACTCCGATACCCGAGCCTGTGCTGCAACTCGAGCCGTCTACTTCCACAATCCAAGGTTGTGTCAAACTGGGCTGTGTGAGTTCGACAATGAAATCCGCCACAGCTTGCCCCTTGATGGCGGTGGCTGGTCGGAAGTCCAAGTCAAACTCACTGAGTTCGATTGCCCATTTGGTTAACCTCCCCGAGATGTCGGATTTGTGAAGTAGACGACGCAGAGGACACGATGTTAGTACAATAATCGTGTGCGCTAAGAAGTAGGCTTGAAAACGACGACAAGCATGGATCACTGCAAATACGATCTTCCCGATGGGAGAATATCGTAGTTCAGCACCTTGTAGTCGCCTCGAGTGATAGTATATAGGGACCTGATCCTTGTCCCTCTGCGCGATGAGGACTGCACTCACGGCCTCTTCTGAGGCCGCTATGTATAAGTACAGGTCCTCTCCCTTTTTGGGTGATGTCAGCATTGGGAGTGAGGACATGTGCGCTTTTAACTTCGCAAATGCCTCCTCGCACTCTGGTGTCCAAGTGATACTACCCTTATCCGCAGTTTTCAGTAATTGGAAGAACGGTTTGCACTTGTCAGCCGTTTGTGATATAAAACGACTGAGCGCATTGATTCGACCGTTCAGCCTTTGTACTTCTCTGATTGTGCGGGGGGCTTCCATATCGAGTATCGCTTGGATTTTGTCGGGATTAGGTTTGATCCCGTGCTGACCTACATAGAAACCAAGCAACTTGCCTTCTTTGATTCCAAACGCGCACTTGGCTGGGTTGAGCTTCATTCCATATTGCTTTAATGTCTCAAGGGTTTCTTTCAGATCGTCAGGGTGCTTTTCCATGCTTGACGACTTGACTAGGATGTCATCGACGTAAGCGGAAACGTTGCGCCCGATCTGGTTTGCGAAAATCTTGTCCATTAAGCGTTGAAATGTAGCCCCAACATTCCTTAAGCCGAATGGCATTACCCTATAACAGAAAGTCCCTGAGTCCGTGATGAAGGATGTTTTTTCCTCATCAGGCTCATGCATCAGGATTTGATTGTATCCTGAGTGGGCATCCATCATAGAGAGGAGCTCGTTACCAGATGCTCCATCGACTAGTTCGTCGATAGATGGCGACGGGTAACTGTCCTTGGGGCATGCTTTATTGAGATCAGTGAAATCAATGCACATGCGCCATTTGCCATTGGGCTTCTTGACCAGGACGGGGTTGGCCAACCAAGTCGGGTATCGAACCTCCCGAATGTGCCCTGCATTCAAGAGTTTTGATATTTCCTCATTGGCTGCCTCCCGCCTGTCAGAAGTGAGTACTCGACGCTTCTGCCGTCGAGCTGGAATGGATGTGTCGACATTCAGTTTGTGCGTCACGATCTGACGCGCAATCTATGTCGGTGCCTCACCCTCCCAAACGAACCTGTCCTGGTGCTCCTCCAGGTAAGTCACAAGCTTGGCTTTTAAGGCAGGGGGTAACCCCTTCCCTAGTGTCACTTGTCCCCCCTCCAGCTGGTATACCTCAGTCTCGTCCACAGGTTGTAATTTTTCCCTTTCCTCGATATTAGGCGGGGCGTGGACGAGCATGTTATCGAGTTTTGTCAGCTGGGTTGCCTTCTTATACCCTTGTCTAGAATCTTTTTGCGATCCTTTGACAGTCGCAACGAACCCGTTTACTGGGTATCGAATGCATTGGTGATAAGAAGACGGGACTGCTTGGATTCCGTGGATGAAGGGGCGTCCGAATATGCCATGGAAAGTAGATTCTACCTCCACTACTATGAAACGGCATGTTCGACTAACCCTTCCTCGCTTGGAACCGATGGATACCTTACAGGGAGATAGCTCCTCCCTTTTAAGGCCCATCTTGGTAAAAGTATCCATATAGAGGATATCCGCAGAGCTGCCGCTGTCGACAATCATCCTCTCGACTCGGGAATTAGGACCGATGTATGCTTGGATCACGAGTGGGTCCTCGTGAGGTTGCAAGACATCGTCCAGGTCCTCTTCGAAGAAGTATATTGACTTCTCCTCGCGGACCCGCTTTCCGTTGTCGCGAGGTGTAGACTATGACATCAGCACCTTCCGGGAGTAACCTCTGTTCTGACTAACGGATCCACCACCAAATATCATATTGATGGTTTTCCGTTGGCGGTCCTCGCTGTCCGACGTAGGAGAGCGTGGACGCTTCCCCTTCGGGTCAGGTTTACAACTGTCTCGTCCTCGGGGTCCCTTGACGAAGTTGCCAAGTTCACCCTTTGAGACCAGCTGCTCGACGTAGATCGAGAACTCCCTGCAGTGGTTGGTGAGGTGGCCGTGGTCCTTGTGAAATTTACAGAACCTTCCACCCTTTTTGCGACTACTTTTGGTTGCAGGGTCCAGAGTACGGGCAGGAGGTAGATCTGCCCGATTTTGAGTTTCTCAAACAGTTCGCCTTTGTTGATTGTCAGAGGGGTCCACTCCTTCCATGGTTGGGATGGACCCTTTGGCGACTGTTTGGTGGTTGTTTGGTACACTTTATTGTCATGCTTGGGCTTCCATTCCTTTTTGTAGGAACTAGCCGCATTGTCAGTGTACTTGTTCGAAGAGCCTCGGAAACTGTTTTTTCCGCCGTAGCTCTTTTTCTCGAACTTTGGTTTTTTGAAGCTAGTGCTCTCAAGTTCCACTAGCTTGTTCTCATTCTGCTCTTCCACCTCAATGAACGATTGGGCTTGCTGGAAGAGGTCAGGTAGAGTCTCCACCTTATGGAGAGTGAGATGCTGGGCCAGAGGGGAGTAGGGTACCAGCCCATTTGTGTATCCCGCTATGGCCAGACTTGCGATTAAATCGCTCACTTCTGTCATCATTGAAGTGAATTTGATAGTGTAATCCCTCAACGACAGCTTGTTCTGTCGTAGTGCCAGCAGTGCGTTGGCACTGTGTTTGATCCTAATCATCCCCACGTGTTGGGCGATGAATTTGGATGAGAGGTCCGTAAAGATGGAGATTGACCCAGCTGGCAGACCAGAGAACCACCGATAGGCACTGCCCTTGAGAGTGCCAGGGAATGCCCGACACAACAGTGCGTTATCGGTGGTTTGCGGTTCCAAGACACTAAGGTAGAGGTTGATGTGATCTCTTGGATCACCCGAACCATCGTACGCTTCTATCCTTGGAACCCGCCAGGTTTGCGGAAAGGATGCCTTCAAAAGGTCCTCTCGAAAAGGAGCACTTTTGATTCTCAAAAATTCCATCGGACCGCTGGCAGCTGGGTTGCTTGCCAACTTCCGACGAAGGTCTTCCACAAACCGAGTTGTAAGAGTCTTTTCAGTGTGACTCTTACTAGGTCCAACCTTTGATTTTGAAGGTTATGGACCATCCTTCTTTTTCTCCCCAGATGGAGAATTATGAGAGGCCGATTCACCAGCTCCTTCGCGGGCAACGGTCCTCTGACTCCTCGCTTTCTCGAGGTTGTTGACCCTTTGTTCCATGTTATCCATGAATTTGATCAACCTCTCTTCTAAAGCGGGAGGGATGATTGTTTGAGGGCGCAGACTGGCTTGGGGCTCCTCAGGCGTTTCTTGCCTGTTTTCTTGAGGAGGGTCAGTCTGGGCCCTGTCAGCTACCATTGAGGACTTGCCTTTGGCCCTCAGATGATAGTCGTGCTTTTGCCTTTTTATAGACAAAAGAGTGTTCCAACTAGAGCGCAAGTGCTTGCTAGAACTAACCCGAGAGAAAGAACCAAGTGGAGTCGGTGATTCACTATGGGAGTCAGCGATTCACAAAGGTGGAATCGGCGACTTACACTAGTGGAATCGGTGACTGCTTTAGGTAGCTCTTCTTTCGAGTCTGGCCGTGGACAACACTCTTAGCTAGCAGAATAACCCGCAATCGGAGACTCACTAGGTGGAGTCGGCGATTGCCTGTGTGAATCGGAGATTCCTTGACACAAAGTTAGCGACTCACCCTTAGGGAATCGAGCTAAGCTTTGCGAAGAAAATTTCGCGATTACGACAGGATATCGTGGTTCGATAATCCCACAGACGGCGCCAGCTGATGAAGCACGGAATCTGCTACCAGTGGGCTCGCGGGGTGGCGAGATGGGCCGGAGGCTGTGGAGTCCACGACGCGCGCTCTACGTCAAACACCTGCAGAAGAGGAGGGGAATCGGCGACTCACTTGGGAGTAGGCGATTCGGGCTCCTGGATACTCCAGTGTGGAGTGTGAGTCAAGTGAAGAAGCTCTGAATGGAGGACACCCCTAGGACCCCTTTTATAGGGTCCTAGAGGCGTTTTCATTCAATTGAGTGGGGCCCACCCCATTATGGTATCCTATTGAAGGGTGTCATAATGGTGTGGGCCCGCCCGCGTAACGTCTGGGAGTCGGCGACTCAGGTGTGGGAGTCGCCGATCCAGAGGTGGAGTCGTCGATTCCTTGGAGGCCAAGTCCTCGGTCTACCAGACCCGAGTTATTCCCTTCCCGGAATCGGCAATACACCTTTGAAGTCGGCGACTTGGTAGTCCCAGTCGGCGACTCCCAAGTGTTGCCTTGGGCTCTTGACGTAGACACGTGCTCCGCACCGTGGAAGCCTTCCGGGGGTCCGGCATATAGCGACGGAACCCTATTCCTTGTTTGAAGGGCGTTGCTGGGAGTGACTGACGTAATCAGGCATGTCTCACCAGTCGGGATCAACGCCTCCATTCCGTATGTCAGCGCGAATGGGGTTTCACCGGTTGGTGTCTTCTCCGTGGTTCGATAAGCCCACAGGATCTCTGGGAGTAGGTCAGCCCATGTGTTTTTGGCCTGTTCGAATTTCTTTTTTAGTCCTTGGACGATGGTCCTGTTGGTGACCTCTACTTGCCCATTTCCTTGTGGTCGATATACTGATGAGAAGTGCACCTTTGTGCCCATGTTGTCGCATAACCTTGTGAATTCTCCGCCCGTAAACTGTGTCCCGTTATCCGTGACTATGTGAAGTGGCGTGCCGAATTTGCACATGATGCATCTGAACACAAATTTGGCTGCTGCGCCCTGAGTTATCTTGGGTACTGCTACTTTTTCGACCCACTTGGTGAAATAGTCTACTGCGACAAATATGAACTTGGTCTGGCCTGTGGATGGTGGGAATGACCCCGCAATATCTAAACCCTACATTGCAAATGGGATGGGGTTACTGATTCCCGTTAGTGGCGTGGTGGGATTTCTCTGGATATATCTGTGTACTTGACATGCTCTGCATTTTCGTGCGAACTGGATCGCATCTTTCTTTAGACTTGGCCAAAAATACCCTTGTCGCAGTATTCTCTGGGCCAGGGATCTTCCCCCTTGATGGATTCCACATACTCCTTGGTGGATTTCTTCAACTATGAACTGGCCTTCTTCTTTAGAAACGCATTTCATTAATGGCCCATCATATGAATTTTTGTATAGAATGTCCCCTATTTGGCAGAATCTCGGGATGCGTGTTTGCAGCTTCCGTCGTTCGTTTTTATCATTTAGCAATTCTTCGCCTTGGAAATACTCTAGTAATGGTAGCCTCCAATCTATGACCTGACTTGTCACTAGATTGCAAGAAGGAATTGACAATGAGTCTACTAGTATTTCTCTTTGCCCGTCATCGAACGCTGAGGCAAGCCTTGCAAGTGCATATGCCGAGTTGTTCTGGCTTCGGGGGACCTGTTCTATCTTTCTTTTTTCAAATTATAGCTTTATTTTATCTAATGTTACTGCGTATTGTACTATCTGAAGTTCTTTTACTGAGAACTCTTCTGTTGACTGTCTTGCCACCAGCTGTGAGTCGGTTCTGACTATTACTGAGCAAGCTCCCAATGTTTTGACTATTTTCAAACCTTGGATTACAGCCTCGTATTCTGCTGTGTTGTTTGTAGCAGTGAATCGCAGTCTTACTGAGTGTTTGTATATTTTCTGGCACCTGTACTACAGCTCGAACCGTCGACTTCCACTACCCAAGGAGAGTCATCATTGCTCTGGGTCATGTCTACTATGAAATCTGCAATGGCTTGTCCTTTGATGGTTGTAGCTGGAATAAAATCGATGTCAAACTCGCTCAGTTCCAGAGCACATTTTGTGAGTCTGCCCGATGTATCTGGTCTGTGAATGATCCTTCTTAGTGGATGTTCAGTCAGGACTTTAATCGTGAGAGCCAGAAAATATGCCTGAAATCTTCGCGCTGCGTGTACAAAATGGACCTGATTCTGGCCAAAGCGACAGAATCTAGTTCTAGCCAAAGCGATAGAACTACAGTTTATAGTCCAACTCCGATCAAGAGCGACTTTCTTGTCCGCAACGATGGTTAATCCATCAATGCAAAAAGCGGAATGATGGGTTAGGGTCATTAAGGCCAAAGCGACAAAATGACCCTTGATCTATTAAGGCCAAAGCGACAAAATAGATCTGATTCTGACAAAAGCGACAGAATCATACCTGTAAAAAAGAAAACATCCTGCAAAACAACTAATGAGTCTGTTCCTTTTCTTACTCTTACATTACCGCAGTGCTGAGCTAGAAACTTCTTTCTTTGGTCCGACAAACTTTTAACGCTCCTGGTTGGCAAATCTGTAAACCATCTGTATGTGGTTCCTCTCAAGGTCCCTGGAAAAGCTCTACACAGTATATCATCCCTTTCTGTTACCCATTGCATTGCTCCCCTGAACATACTGATATGATCTATGGGGTCTGGTTTCCATCATATTCTGGCATCTTTGGTAATCTGAATCCTGGAGGTGCAGGTTTTACCATCAGCGAACTGTCTAAGGGTTCCATGCCTTCGAACAGGGTTGGGTACCTTCGCATCTTATCCTCTGAATCCCCGGTTCCCTCTGTGCACGCGATATAGGATTTGGTATGGATTTTGGTTTCTCTCCCTTGACTTTTTGGTGAGAGGGATTTAGACTGTGTCGTGTGGCTTCTTGCCTTCTGCCTTTCTGAACCTTGCCCGGAAGGACGTGCTAAAGTCTGATCCCTCGAATATTGGATTGTGCGGGACATGCGTGTGGTCTCGCATGCTTTTAATCTTTCTGTCATTCGAGCTATGGTTTCTCTCATAGTGATCAACTCTTCAATTGAGATTTGTATCAAAGAGTGATGACTGTTAGCAGGAACAGACGGGTCTTCAATGTTTTGGTCCCTTCTTGTTGTTCGGGAATCTGCTGTTGTTGTTCCCCCTACTGTTGACCCCGTACATAGACAAAGCCCCACGGATTTTGCTGTGTCACTATCTCCAATGGAATTTGGTTTCCCAAAGGGACGGGTATCAAAGGAATTTGATTTTCTCCTTGCCCGTTGGTAGCAACCTCTTTGGCTCTAGGGTTTTCAGGTAGACCCTCCTGTTGGGTTGTTCCTGGTGTTTTTTCCCCTACATACGAGCCCTTCCTTGTGTTGACCATTTTGCGATTTGATCCGGAGAAAATCGAGTCAAGGTGGTCGACTTATGTAGAGGTCGACTTAGAAAAGTCGACTATCACAAAGTCGACCCTTAACACCGTGTGCAGATTGGCAGAAAGTCGCTCCCGAGAGTCAATCCTCTCAAGGAAGTCGAGCTAATCTGGTAAGAAAGTCGAGCCTAGGGGTCGATCCTCCCGTGGCGGTTGAGATAACTGGTCCAAAAGTCGACCTTGGGAGTTGTTCCCCCCCGAGGAAGTCGAGCTTAGGGAAGTCGAGCCTGGGAGTCGATCCTCCCAAGGCAGTCGAGCTGAGCTGGTTCGAAAATCGACCCTGGGAGTAGATCCTCCCGAGGAAGTCGAGCTGAAGGACTGAATCTGAGTTGTTTGAAGTTGATTTGGCCGAGACCTTTCGAAAAAGTCGACCAGCTTTCTTTTTTGTGAGTATCTTGAAATCATAGACGACGCCAACTGAAAAAGGTGCTCGGACGACGCTTCGAACAAGCGTTGGGCCAAGAACTCCGTCGGAAACCGCTCGGACACCTCAGACACTCAAGCTCTTTCTGACAGGAGTTCTCTCTCACTCCAAACAACCTAACCTCTAATAAGTGGTAGTGACCCCTATTTATAGGGTCCTTATGGGGTAATTTGATCATTAGGGCTCTAACCGCCTAACCGTTCAGATCTGGCCCGGGTCGACTTTATGAAGTCGACTTCCTTAGGTCGACTTTTAGCCCTCGACCTCCTTAGAGATCGACTTGGCAAAAGTCATCCTGCAGGGTCGACTTCCTCATAAAGTTGATTGGGGCCTCCCATTGCCTATACGAGTACTTGCCACCCATTTTGGGTTATCTCGTCATGGTCAAGTCTGGGATACTGTGTCACCAGTACTCCGCCCCTTCGACATATACTAGGGCTCCTGAGGATTGCTTCCTGGTTTCATTGATGCGATATGAGTGTCAGATCATGCATCACCAAAACGATCGCTTGTTGTTGGGATCGAAGAGGGGGGCAACGCAAACGCAAAGGGGAGAAGGAGAAGAGTCACACAAGTAGGGTTTGGGAAAGAGATTTTTCTTAGTTTTATATTATTGAAAATAGAAATGATAAAAAGTATGATTACAATAATCTATTAGGTATTTATATTTTACACGATGTTTCCAGAACGGTTCCTTATATTTTATACTAACTAAATTAAAAAATATGTAATAAGATTTGGATCCGCTCATTTGAATGAGCCCAATTAAAAATTTTATGATTACTCGTAACTTTAATAGTCATAAGATATAAATTTGTCTTTTATCGACAACCTTAAATGATGAATAAGTTTATCGAAAATCCAAGAATATTGATTACTGATTCAATATCCAAAAATATTCTCTAGAAAGTGTGTTGAAAGTCTATCTAGAAACAAGCTGGATGTTGACTTTCGATTGAAGTCAACTAAAAACTCTTGGATAAGGTCTATATTGTCAATATCTGGGCCTAGCTTTTGGTCACTTATCGGGTTGGATCCGAATTGTCCTTCTGTCTTTTACATCTGAGATCTGTGTCCATATTAAAACCATTTTTTCTGTTCACTTTTGTGTAGGAAAATAATGAAGAAAAGAATCCTGTTCGTGTTTCTGTCTGCTTTTCTCCTGATCTTATTCATCAGGGCGGCGGAGGGGAAGAAAAGGACGAGCATCCCGGACGATCTGGCCAACGTGGTGGACGAGGAGGAAGACGAGCAGTGGAAAGAATGGGGGAAAACAACGACAAAGAAAAGCTCTACTGTCGATTTCGATCCACCACCGCTGGATTACGATTTCTCCAAGTTGAATCATGACGAGATCCAGAACGAAATGTTCAAACGTTTTGTGGGTCCCGCATTTGGATTTATTAAGCTTCGACTCACCACCGATTCCGTTTCTCGATCGACGGTACTCATCTCTATTCCATGAATTATCTAACTTTGAAAAATAATAATTGAAATATTTAGGATAATAAAAATAATAATTAGTTAATGTAATAAATTAAAATGAAGATATTTAGGATATATTAATCATTTCAAAATTGAAAACAACTCAAGTTACTTAACTCTCAAAAAAATCTAATGTTTATGTATTTAAGTCAAAAATATCAAAATTTGTGTCTATTTAATTAAGGGAACTTGATACAGTATCCGAAACTTGATCACGACACCAGAGATAACCCAAAATGGATGATGAATACCTGTATAGGCAATGAAAGGCCCTAGTCGACTTTATGAGAAAGTCGACCCCAGGGAAGTCGAGCTCATAAAGTCGACCTGGGTCATATCTGGGCAGTTAAGCAGTTATGACCCTAATGACCAGATTACTTCATAAGGACCCTATAAATAGAGGTCACTGTCATTCATTCGGGTAGGTTGTTTGGAGTGAGAGAGAATCCCTGTCAAAAAGAGCATGAGTGACTGAGGTGTCCGAGCAATTTCCGACGGAGTTCTTGGCCCTGCGCTTGTTCAAAGCGTTGTCCGAACACTGATCGGGTTCTACCCTTATCAGGAACGAATGTTTATTAAGTATATAAGTTTATGTATAATGTATTTAACCAACCTGAATCTGGTTTATTTTATAAATTATTACCTCACTTATCACTAGGGTGGGCGGAACAAACCCAAACCCGATCCCGGATCCGAACATGTCAGGTTCGAATTTGGGTGGATATTTTTTATAAAATTCAATATGAAGGATTGAAACCTAAGTTTTTTTCATCCGATTTTTTCGGATCAGGTTCGGTAAGATCCGAATCAAACCCAACTCACCGAAACCGGATAAATTTATTAAAAAAAACGTCAAATATAAATAATTAATATAAATGAAATTTTATTTTATATAAAACATTTTATAAAAATATAATATACATATTTAATAAATTTCTCTTTTTCTTCTAAAATCTAAACATTAATTTATTTTCATTTCTCTCTTTTCTTTCATTTTCTCTCTTCTCACCGATACATCTTCGCATTTGAGTCTTGACTAAGAATTATTTAATATTTAATATTATTTAAGAATTATTTGATGTTTTATTTTATTTAAGAATCATTTGATGTTTTATTTTATTTAAGAATCATTTGATGTTTTATTTTATTTAAGAATCATTTGATGTTTTATCTTATTTAAGAATTATTTATGCATTCAAATCGAGTTCGGGTTCTATAATTTTGAAATTGGGTTCGGGTCAGGGCAAACCCGACCCATGCCCATTTAGTTATCAATTTTCAGCAATTTTTAATTAATTATTTAAATAATTATTATTATTTTATAAGGCATAAAATTCTAATTTTTTATTTACAAATAAGACTAATATTTTGCAGAAAAACATAAAATTATTTAAATTAAAAAAAACATGAGAATTTTATAAAAATATATCTGAATTCAAATAAAATTATGTTATAAAATCATAATGGTATATTTTTAATTTAAATAACGGAGGCTACAAGATGTATTCAAATTTCTACAAGATGTAAAAGGTGATATATTGAAATTCTGTTTTGTTTCGATAAAGGATGATGTAAATGAGATTGCTACAAGGTGGTCCAAGCTTCTTAGAACAGCTTCTATCGAAATTACTTTAATGACCGTTGATTTGAACACCATCATGTTTACTATGAAGAAGGGTGAAAATACCTTAGAGGTAAATAAATGCTAATTAACTCAGTAATCATAGACCTTTTATTTATATACTATTTCAATTTTCAATCTTATTATTTGCAAATTAGTTGAAGGATTTTATTCTTAACCAAGAAGATGCATATGAAGTAAAGATTGGCGACCATTTGTTCAGGAGACATGGAGATCCTCCCCTTGACGAACTTATTGAGATGAGGAGACAAAAAACTAGTGCCGCTGTTGATGAATTGTGAATTGTTTATTTGAGTTTCTTGCTGAAATCGGATATTTCTAGGAGTTGAATTCTGGGGATGGATTCTGCTTCAATTCTTTCGTTTGCAGTGTTGTAGCCCCAGTTACCTGGAAGATTAAGAAGATAAATATGGTTAGATAAAAATAGATGGTTGAGTTGAGTGATTGATCACAGTATTACTTACAGAGATATATATTCCACCCATCTAGCTCCGGTTCTTGAACAACATTCTTTAGAGTTTTAAGACGGTCTTCGACGAAGCTGCAGATTTGACAGAAATAATTACATACATTGTCTGTCTTTCCAGAATGTTTAACCAAGTCAAGTTTTAGGATTTACTGAAAAGATAAACCCTTATGTTCTGGTTTTCTTTGAATTTGCTTCAGCACTTGTACCTTTGGTCTGCAAGGCATGAAAAAAAAGTATAGCACGTTATCATTTGTTATGGTATGAAGGCATGTGTTTGTTGTTACTTATAGCAGGTTGCACCAACCCAGATCCTAAACCATATATTCTGTGGGGAGGGAGGGTTATTCCAGCCAGTTGTTGTAGCAATGCATCAGCAAATCTGCTCTGATACCACAAATGTGAATTGTGAGATTTGGTTTTGTCATTTGTGAAGTGACAATATATTAGATTACCGACCTGCTTTGTGGTGACAATGTACAATTCAGAGCTTGCAAATTTTAGCGCGTCTGCAATTCCGGGGTATAATCTGCATCAAATTCAGGATTAAGTGATTAACAAAAGCACCAAAGATTTAAAATCAAAGGGAATTGTTCAACTACCTGTTGGCACCTATCCATCCTGCCAAGTCTTTATCAATCCATTCATCTCTAACTTTTCCAAACAGATTGACCAAAGGTTCGCTTTCTTCTTTCCAATCCTTCATTAAACCTGGTTTTAATTCTGCCCAATTCTCCAATATCATTTCAACAGTTAGCCCTGCTGATGATGAAACCTTGTACATCAAAACAAACAAGGTAAATTTAATTTCTACTCTATTTTAACGGGAAAGCATTAAAATTCCACACCGAGGATCTTCTGATAGGGGGAAACCGTATCTCCATCAGCAATCTCACGAGCAATAGATTTTCATAGCCCGTTTCCACAACAGGACGTAGCTGACATGTGAGAGAGAAGAAACAAAGTAAAAAAAATAAATCAAAATGGAAATGGAAATGGAAAAATCGAATGAAACTCACGATGTGCATTTGATCAATGATCCATTCATCCACGGAGGAATCCATCCGTTCGAAAAGCTCCGGCCATCTTATCTTCGCCGCCTTCGATTTCGATTACAAAACAAACGGTAAGTTAAACGACAGCCAGACGACAAAGTGAGAATCATAAATTCTACCTTGAGAGCAGAAGTCGCGCTCTCTCCGCAACTATCGCAGAGAACTCCATCGAAGTCCAAAGCGTACAGATGGGTAGTCATGGAAAACCGGAATTCTCTCTCACCCGCAAATCGCCAATCGCCCACTAAATTAGGTCTTCGTAAAAATCCTAAAAATCGTAAATTATTAAATGATGGCTTAGATAAGAGATTAAATTACATCTCCGCCAGCCAATCCAACGGCTGTGAGAGGAATATAAATAGCATCTCGAATCTGAAAAGATTGAAACGACTCCATTTTCTCTCTCTCTCTCTTCTATAATCAAACGAACGGACTAACCAACGAACGGTGAAACTCTGAATTAGGGTTTTTTCGATCGGCGCTGCAGATTCAGGTTTTTTTTCGATCGATTGATTGATTGCAAATTTTATAAATGAAGACGGAGGAATCGAGCTTGAGAATGTCGAAAAGGACGCACGAGGATGTGGGTAAAGGCGTGGAGGAAGAGGAGGACTGGGATGGTGCGGCAGATAGGAGAAAACACAGGTCGGGTAAGTCGAGAAAACAACATGGGAATGTCGAAGAAGTCGAGGAGCAGAGAGGGGATGGTGGTAACAGGAGAGGTTCCGGTGATAGTAGGAAGAAAGCCACCAGTGGTTCCAATCGAGTGGATAGTGGGGATGAGGAGGATTACGATATTAGGAGAGACTTGCGATTGAAGGTTTCGAAGAGGAATATAGATGTGGAAACTGAAACTAGTAGCAGGAAGGGACGGAATAGCGAGGGTGAGAGAGGTTATTCGAAGAAGAGCAGTACTAAGACATCTGGGCATGATGTCGATTTACAAAGTGGTAAGAATAGAAGTAGAGTTGAAAGAGGGTTGCATGATGCTGAGTATGAAAAGGTGCAAGATAAGGATTCGAGGTATGCAGAGAGGAAAGATGGAAATAGTAGTAGGGATAAAGGGCATGGTTCTCGTGACCAGGAGAGAAGTGGGTCGAGGAGGAGATGGGATGAGGTTGATCCTGGAAGAAAGTACGAAGAGAGTTCTCATGGTGACAGATCTGAATCCAAGAATGCAAAGGTATCTGATCGCACCAAACATGGTCATTCTAGAGATATATTTGATTCCAAAAATGAGACGGCGGAAGGAAAAACAAAATATTCAGATGCAATTTCTGAAAAGAATGTTAAATCTAGTAACAGAGAGGATAAAAGAGTTGATGGGGAATGGAGTAAGAGTAGGTCAAGGCCAGATTCTGTGGATCGAGATACTCGACAGGTTTTTTCTACCCCTAAAACTCGACAGGATGGTCTCAGAGATGATAAACAAAGGAGAGATAGTGAGAGGCTTGTAGAGGACGGAGACAAAGGTGGTCTTAAGACCTCTGGCTCTAGGATGTCTGTTGAGAAATCAGATAAGCACAAACAACAGCGGGAGACAGTGAATGTAGGTCGAGATTACACAGATGCTCGTGAAAAAGATTATAAAAATGACGAAGACGGTCATTCAAGGATTAGAGAAAGAAGTAACAGAGAAGGTAGAACGAGTCGAAGATCTCGTACTCCTGACCGGAGACATTACAGAGATGCAGATGAGCTTGATCGTGGTTATTCTGAATCTGATAACGAAAGAGGCGGTACACTAAAGGGTAATAAAGATCGAGATAGGGATGATAGGCCATCAAAGGGTAAAGAAAGTGGTTGGAGCGATAGAAGTAGGGAGAAAGATGCTTCCAAGGACAACTGGAAGAGAAGTCATCCAAGCCGGCAGGATAGGGAACACAGAGATGGTGACAATGAGTTTGAATATGATAAAGATTGGGACTCCAAGAGACGAGAGCAAGATTGGGTTGACAGTGATAAGCTTCATAACCGCCCTCCTTATAGGAAAGGAAATAGAACTGACAGTTCAAGGTTAACTTCAAATTTTTCCAATGTAAATGAACATTCTGATACAATAGAGATTAGACCTAATAAAAATTTAGATTATGGAAGAGAAGAGCCAGGGCAATCATACCAGGGAAGGAGAACAGATGGAAGACTGTCTCAGGAAAATCCTTCGGGAGCAAATGATGATGATTGGAGGTATCAATCTGAAGATAGAGGCAAGGCAACATATGATCATGGAGATGATTTTCAGGAAAGATACCCAGAAGATGGTTCACCCATGGAACAAAGCTCCAGAAGAAATGCTTTGGATTCTCAGGGTAGTAAAGCAAGGGGGCAGAAATCATTTACTAATTCCAGTGTTAGTGTAGGAACAGGACAAGTTCCTAATAGTAGCTTACAACCCTCTTATGGTAACAATCAGGGATCGGGTACTCATAATAGAAGTCTTCAACAAGCTCTTAAAAGTGGTGGTAGACATGGAAGAGGAGGGAGAGGAAGGATTGCACCAAGAGACAATCAGCGAGTCTCTATGCCACTCGCCATGATGGGACCTCCATATGGCCATATTCCTATGCCCCCAGTACCCATGTCACCAATGGGACCAAATGTTCCTCCAACTCCAGGTGCACCGATGGGACCTAATAATATATTTATGCCACCTTTCCCAGGATCTGTTATTTGGCCAGGGCCTCGTGGTGTTGACATTAATATGCTGGCTGCTCCACCTGTACTTTCTCCTATTCCATCTGGTCCGGTAGGACCTAGATTTCCACCCAACATGCCTAATGGTCCAAATCATGGGATGTTTTACAATCAATCAGGTCCTGGAAGGGGAGTTTCGCCTGGATTGTCGGGTCCTATGTTCAATTCATTGCCACCAGTTGGTCGTGGAATGCCACTTGACAAAACATCCTCTGGTTGGGTTCCTCCTAGAAGTAGCGGACCTCCTGGAAAGGCTCCTTCACGGGGTGAGCAAAATGATTACTCTCAAAATTTTGTGGACACGGGGATGAGACCCCAGAATTTTATAAGGGAGCTGGAGCTTACCAATACCGTTGAGGATTATCCTAAGCTCAGGGAACTCATTCAAAAGAAGGATGAAATAGTAACATGTTCTAATTCACTTCCGATGTACTACAAGTGTGACCTTCATGAGCATGTACTGTCCCCTGAATTCTTTGGTACGAAGTTTGATGTTATTCTTGTAGATCCTCCCTGGGAGGAATATCTCCATAGAGCTCCTGGTTCTGGAGATCACATGGAATGTTGGTCATTTGAAGATATTTTAAATCTTAAAATTGAGGTTTGCTGACTTATTGATTAAAGAGAAATAACTAATCTTGATTATGATTAATGATTAATCTTGTTTTTCTTTTACCAGGCAATTGCAGATACTCCTTCATTTATCTTCCTCTGGGTTGGTGATGGTATGGGTCTTGAGCAGGGTAGGCAGTGTTTAAAGAAGGTATATAAGTTCCTAAAATATTACACCCGATCATTTTTAAATTTAAACTCAAATCACTGTATTCTTCTATTAGTATCCAGCTAGTTTATGGCATTAGAAATCAGCAGATATTTCATAAAAAAAATTATAAGATATTTATGTCAATTCATTTTTTTATAATTCAGTGGGGTTTTCGAAGGTGCGAAGATATTTGCTGGGTGAAGACAAATAAAGTAAATGCAGCTCCAAGCTTGCGGCATGATTCTCATACATTGTTTCAACATTCAAAGGTTTTTTTGTATTTCTATGTTATTTTATTTGGTCGACTTCTAAGAATTGGATATGCCTTAAACTTTTATCACGTAAATTGAAATTTGTCATTTTTTCTACAATATTAAATCATTTTTTCATCAATATATGAAAAAAAACCATTAAATCCATTGAGTCTATTGTTGAAGAATACAATGAGTCTATTGTTGAAGAATACAATGAGTCTATTGTTGAAGAATTCAAGAATCCAATGTGTCTATTGTTGAAGAATTCAAGAATCCAATGAGTCTATTGTTAAAAAAACACTAAAGCATTAAGCTATCTGAGGTTTAATGGTAGGTGCTCCTAAAGCATTAACATTATAAAATCGGATTAAAAGTCGATACTTGATACAATAATAATAATAATTCCCCTATCTTCAAATTTTGATAATTTTTAGCTTACATTGATTATTTTCAGAAAATTCCAATGACCCAAAATGATGGGTTTATTGACATGTCGGCATGTTGCGTACCCCAAGAAAACTAGTTTAGTTATAATATGTAACTAATTTAGATTCCTTTTGTTTGTTATTTACTTTTTGGTACTAGGTAGTGCTCCACTATATACCTTGGCCTTGAGCTTTATACGATACCAAGGTTTTAAAACCAGTTATCCGGTTAGGTCAGTTAACCAGTGGGTAACCCGTAGGGGTATTCTGTAATTTTATATTTTGAAGATAAATATAGTATATATCCTATCTATATAAAAATCTTATTTAAACTTTAAATTATAACAGTAATAGTCTAATAGATAACAAATTCAAAGAAAATAATAACAGAAATCCAAACATAGTAGTACAGAAATCCAAACATAGTAGTAATAGAAATTCAAATTCAAACATAGTAGTAAACTTGTAATAGAAATGAAGTTTTAGTTTTCTAGATAGTAAAATACTAGTTTTCAAGAAATTGTAGTCTTCTACATAGCCTTTAAACCTTTAAAAATTTAAATATCATCAACAGCTTACAATGATTACTGTCAGAAAATTCCAATGTCTTTTAAATATATCATTATTTTGATGTGTCTGGACTCTGGACTCTAGAATGATCATTAGAAAACTAGTTTTTTTTTCATCACTAGAATGTTCACCAGGGAGAAACAGTAGACTTTGGATAAGAGACTAACGTTGAATTGTTGGGATCCAAAAGAGGGGTTTTCAAAGGCTCTGTCACAGTTGCAAATGAGGTTTTAAGTTGAATTTCTTCTTCTGAAAGTGTAGGAAACGATCTGGTTTCTTCTTATTATTTTTACTTTATTTAATCAGTTGGATTAGGCCAACTAGTGAGTACTTTATTTGAATTATTTAATCACGTCTAAAAAATTTGCTTTTTTTAAAACACCAACATTTAAGCAATGAACTTTGTGGCAATGTTTTTTAAAGCAATAGCATTTATTCAAATAGGAACATTACTCATATATCATTCTGTTGAATAGGAACATTTTTTTTAAGCAGTTAAATATTTTCATTAATAGTAATGATGGTCATTAATAGTCTACTGTTCCTGAATAGGAACATTGCTTGATGGGAATTAAAGGAACTGTCCGTCGCAGCACAGATGGTCATATTATACATGCAAATATTGACACGGACATAATCATTGCTGAAGAACCTCCCTATGGTGAGTATCCTTTTTTTTAATACTTACCTCAAAACTACTAATGAAATTTAAATCATAAAACTACCTACCTCAAAGACTGAGTGAAATTTATTAAAAAATTACCAAGTAAAATTGAACTGGGTAAGATACCCATTGATAATGTTGTTAGTTGCCTTTAGCTCAAGCTTGGTCTTCTAGATCTACTTGACGATCGCGAAAAAAAGTCAATACCATACTTGATTTATTTATTTTTTCAATTTTCTCAGGTTCAACGACAAAACCTGAAGATATTTATCGAATCATCGAGCATTTTTCTCTTGGTCGGAGACGTCTTGAGCTTTTTGGTGCCGAACATAACATTCGCTCTGGTTGGCTAACCGTTGGAAAAGATTTATCCTCGTCAAATTTTGATAGCAAGGTAAATACAAAATGATACTCTATTTTGTATCACTCAAAGATCTCTCTATCTTAACCTGTTTTCTAATTCCATACTCTAAATTTTGTAGTTATACTGTGAAAACTTTGCTGATAAAGATGGAAAGGTCTGGCAAGGCGGTGGTGGACGAAATCCACCACCAGACGCTCCCCATCTCGTGCTAACCACATCTGACATAGAAAGCCTTCGACCAAAATCACCACCAGCAAAGAATCAGCAGCCGCAAACCTCAATTTCAACCACAGTTAATTCATCAAAAAGACCACTTGCACCACTGATATCCCAGCAGCCTATTCCAACGGTACCATCGTTGCTTAGCGTCAACCAGGAAGTCTCCAGCTCAAATCCTCCAGCTATTCTTCCCTCACAACCTTGGTCAACTACTCCGATGCCACTGCAAACTGGGATTAATGCACCAGCCTCTTGTCCTCCCAATGATGGCAACATGTTTTTGGACAACTATGGCTTTAACCCTTCTTGATTTTTATACTAACTGTGATCGTTTATTTTTAGAAACCGAAACGTTATCTATTTGTTAACAATTTATTGCTTTTTTTTCTCTATATAATTTTCATTCAGCAAAACTAGAAACTTCATCTCAACCAGTGTGTAAATATCCATTTTTGAGTGATACAAAAATATAAAAATCAACTTCATTGTTTTAAAAGCTTCATGAGATTGGGGTGTTTTTATTAGGATTGCTTTGGTCTATTTCGACTGTAGTTTCTTCTTGTTGATTTGCAGAGGCTTCTGAAGTTGATTGTGTTGCAGACACTTCTGAAGTTGATTGTGTTGCAGACACTTCTGAAGTTGATTGTGTTGTAGACACTTCTGAGATAGAAGAAATATAAAGGAGAGAGATTTCATTTGTGAAGAAGAAGAAGAATATTGGATTATTACACTGAAAACTAGCATTACCTTGAGATGCTGCCAACTGTTCTGCAGACTTCTTTAGGAGATTTTCCATGGAGACTGGTGGTAGTTTTGGTGTGGTCTGCTTGGTTTCTTCATCTCTTTTTTCTTCTTCTTCAAAAGTAAATCGAAATGTAAAAAAATAAAAAAGTAGTAAAATTTAAAAATATGACTCACTTGAATCGATTTCTGGCTTGCTCGTAGGAGGAGGGGGAGTGTAAGGGTTTTTTAAAGAAGATTGGATTTCATCTATTCCAATCTCGCGTTCAATCGTGCTCTTAAATTCATTCGACACATCCTACCAAGATTAAAAGTCCAATTTTAAGATTTACAAAATTGATAATAAACTACAGCTGCTGCTTCTGCTTACTTGAAGTTCCCTGATTGTCGGCTGGAATGCTCGCAACGTTTTGCCTAAACTTCGAGCAACCTACAAAGAAAATACCCATTCATTCCAACGAAATTGAATTGAATTGAATCAACATCAGAACGTGAGGAATGAATACCTCTGCAAGACCCTTGGGCCCAAAAACCAACAGAGCCACAACACCGATAACAAGAACTTCCGGTGCTCCAACTCCAAAAAGAGAAGCATGAACAACCATCCTCCTCTGATCTCTACATTTAACTCTTTTTTTTATTTCTACAACTCCAGCAGACACACAAACAAAACAAAACAAAACAAAAACAACAAGAAAATCAATTTTAAAGTAAAATAAGCAAGATTCACGATTTAAGAAACTCTTACCGATTCGCTTGAACGAGATGCCCAAGTTTCTCAGACCTGCTGAACCGGAAAAAATAGCAGAACCCGGATTGGAGGTTAGTAAGTAGAGCCGAGATCTGAAGTCTCTTGGATATGCATTAAGAAGAGTGGAAGTGGTAGAATACAAAGATGGAATTTTTCTCCTTTGGGGGGAAGAATTGAAGTATTGAAATGGTGCAGCAGTTGCCGCTGCCATGGATTACTGTTTGACTGATGATATGATAATGCCGACACTCGACGGAGAATGGACTATACTGTATATGATATATTGCACTATCAACCCCAATCTAATCCATATATTTTTTCACATTTTCTAAATTTAATATATGTATAGGGAAATTTTCACCTCTTAAAAATAATAATTATAAGATCATTAATGTCTATTTAAACGGGTAATTAAAAGATGTAATTAAACATCTAATAATAACATACATGGAGTTTAACTCAATTACTCATATTAATTATTAAAGTTTTTGAAAATTCAAAATTCTTAGTTTTGTTATTTATATAAATTTCATTAAATTTTTACTACGATTTAACCGATATATTCTTTGGTTCAGTGCCGAAAGAATGTAGGGGGACTTGAGCCCTCTACGAAAAAAATATACTATACCACACCCATCATTTAAAATATATAAATATAATAATACTAAATATTTTATTTTTATAAACTTTAAATTTTTAAAATATTGCTAAATAATACTAAATATTTTAAAAATATTTTGTTTATAAATCATTATTTTATTAATAATTAATTTATTACTATATTTATACTTCAATTACCTATAGTTGTTCGTCTATATCTAAGGTTTTAAAATTTTCGTTTTTCTCTTTCTCCTCCGCCTCTACCTATTCATTTTATTTTTATTTTTTTGACTATACTCTCCACAACTCTACACCTCTCACCTTCATTCATCCTCTGGTAGATCAAGACGTACGTTTACTTCAGAAGGTAACAAATATTCATCGACATCGTGCTGAATTGTTTTATCTAGTTATTGATAAACAGTTGAAAGAGTTGAATGATCATTTTGTGATGTTTGATTGAATGATATATATTTTAGTAACATATGTTGAAAAAAATTTATTTTCTAGTGTTAGTAATGATGATAATATGTATGAGTACGAATATATGACACCTCGTCGAAAACAATTGAATTAAAAAAAATATTTCTAAATTTAATTAAATGATTTAAAATTAACCCTCAGAAGAAGAAAAATTCTGGATTCGCCGTTGCTTTGGTTCATTTAATTAGTTATATAAATAGGGCACAATTCTGGGACGGCACCTATATGGTGCGGTACCTGGTGCGGATATCACATCTCACCGTCCAAATTGGCACGTCATCCTCCACCGGTCGCGGTCCTCTCCACTGCGGAATCCAGAACCACGAGTTCCAGAACTCCCTAGCCTGGAATTGCGACCTCCGGAACGACGATTTCCGGAATGGCGCGGCGAGTTCCGGAATCGATCGCGTGAGTTCCGGATTCGTGAGTTCCAGAACCACGATTTCCGGAATGGTGAGTTCCGGACTCACGAGTTCTGGAATCGTGAGTTCCGGAACCAAGATTTCCAGAACCACGATTTCCGGAATCGTGACTTCCAGAAATCCACAAATGGTGGGGACTGTCTGAGATTAATTTGGGAACGACCGACGACAACGTTAGTTCTCAGTCGATTGAAATCGGATGGTGGGTGTAGGACGTGCCGCATGGTGGGAAATGTCGTCTGTGATATTTTGTGTATATAAATACACTCACTTTATTATATGAATAACCTACCACATTATACTCTAAACCTATATATACAAACACAACACACCCACTATTACTTACCGGCTATATTACTGATGATACCTCTGGTCCATCAGACCAGGCCCGCCCAAGAACATGAATAACATGTCCAATTAGTAAAATAAGGCCGGACGGGTTGGGTTTAACCCCAACCGGCTAGGCTTGAACATATAGGTCGAGTAAGATGTAGCCCAATAAGAGTTAGTCCAGTAGGAAATTGTATAAATACCTCTTGAGGTCGATTGTAAACCAAAAGAGACTTTGATAATAGAGATTGTTTGGTAGATTTAATAATAAACCATCAATCACCTATTCATAAAAGCTCATTCTTCTCTATAAGAATCACTCACATCTTGGTACTAAGCTTGGGAATGCATCCGCATTGGGGATGCATAATTTGCGTCGTAGTTATTTGTACTAAGCTTGATAATTCGTGTAACACGACATGACACAAACACAGTTATACGATTAATTTTTTCATTGATACGAAAACGACACGAACACAATACAATCGAATTCATACCTGCACAATACGTTATTGTAATAATGTGTGTTGTTAGTAGATAATAGAGTTAGTTGTTAATTACACAAACTATATAACTCAAGTATTGTTACTGTTGGTACCATGGACCGCGGACCGCGGCCCATGGACCGAACCGGCCCGGTCGGCCCAGACGGACGGACGGGCCCGACGCATGAGCCCACGAGGCCCAAGGACAGCAAGTGAAGGCTATAAATACCTCCCCTGGTCCAACTGGGGAGGGGGTTGATAATTCTGAGAGAGAGACTTGTACTAGGTTGGACGGTGAGCTAGCTCCGGCGAACCCTCACACCAACAGTGGTGAACCTGACGTGAAACAAACACATGACAGCCGGAGAGAGAAAGATGACGAGAAGAGAATACCAAGTAGGGGAGAGCTCCAAGCGACCCGAGCGGGCTGCGGAGGAGTACCAGCCGGCGCGACACCACTCCCGCGACCGGTATTCGGAGGAAGTAAGGGCCAACGAGGAATGGGACGACGAGGAGGATAGACTGCGCATGGAGCTCGAGGAGATCAGGTACGGGTGGGAGTCACCCAAGAGGCGCCGGCACAAAGAACCGACGTCCCCACCCAAGGTCAGGAGAACGCGGTCCCGGTCGCGGTCCTGGGAGAGAAGGGAAAAGGAGCACGAGAGGCTCCGGCGAAGGGAGCGCGCGGAGGAGAAAGAGCGCGCGGAAAAAGAGAGCAAGCGGGAGAGGATGCAGCTCGTGGAACTGATATCCACCCTGCAGGAGAGCCAGCGTCAGCTACAAGAGCAGGTGCACCAGCTTACGGTGACCCCACACACCCTGGAGTCGGATGGGGGCGGAGGAGGGGATCCCATGTACGGGCCGCCCGCCCCCCCAGAGGGGAGACTCGGCAGCGACGCTCCACCCGTGGAGGCCCCGCGAACCATTGTGGCAACAACGCCAGGAGGGGGCAGTGGAGAGGCCCTAGCGCAGCACCTGCTGGACGAAGAGTACCCGCCAGGCTGGAGAGCCCCGAAGATCCCTTATTACAAGGGCGATACAGACCCAGAGGACCACCTGCACTCTTTCAAGACCAACATGGAGGACAGGACGAACAGGAAGGACATCTGGTGTCGAATGTTCCGAAGGGCCCTGACGGGCGACGCAATAGCTTGGTACAGGACGTTGCCGACGGGGTCCGTGCACACCTACGAAGGCTTAGTGGCGGTATTCCGGGCGGCTTTCGCACACCGTCGAAGGAGGCCGAAAATCAAGGCCGCCCTCAGTACCGTCATACAGGGAGAATCAGAGAGCACGCGCACTTACATGGACCGGTTCGCGAGCGAGGTGCAGAAGATTGAGGGGATCTCAGAGGAGGTGGTGCTGTACGCTCTAACGAACAGCCTCCGGCCCACGTTTTTCGCGGGAGACTTAGTGAGGAAGCCACCGAAAACCTTCGCCGAGGCCATGGAGAGATCCCACGGAGAGAGCAATGTGGAGGATTACCTGGACGCGAAGATCCAGGAATACAGGCGGCAGCAGAGGGGGAAGGGCGCCCCCGCAGGCGCGAGGGGAGGGCAGCAGCAGAACCAACCTCAACCCCAACAACTGCAAGCCAAGCCCCCAGCGGCGCCACAGGCGCCGGTGTACAGAACCGGCGCCCCGGCAACAGCGGGGCGGAGGGAGGCGGGCCCGCCCCGGCGGCGAACCAAAGACAGGTTTTCCTAACGTTGAGCGGAACAGGAACCCTACCTCTGCCAAGACCGATGAGAATGGACACGGCGGCGTTCAGGGACACCCATCGGTTTTGCGAATACCACAAGGACAACGGCCACACGACGGCCGAATGCTTGAACCTCGCGAAGGTCCTCAGCAAAATGAAGCCCGCGAACGGAGCCCCCCAGGCCCCGACGGCAAACCGCCCGGCGACGATCCCCACGGGACACCAGGCGCCGAAGCAGGAACCAGCGGACGAGACCATAGGGGACATCCTCACCATCGCGGGCGGCGGCGCCTCGAGAGGCGACGACCCGTGGGAGGGCTGGCGGTACGCGTCTGACGTGGATCGGGTAGCAGGGGCCAAGCGCCCGCGAATAAACCTGGACATCTCGTTCACGGAGGACGACATGAAGGACATTACCACACCCCACGACGACCCCCTGGTCATAACCCCCATCTTCCAAAGGGGAGACAAGTCCAGCGTGCGACTACACAGGGTGCTGGTCGACACGGGAGCGTCGGTGGACATATTGTACTGGAACGCCTTCGTCGACCTCGGTTTGGCCCGAGCAGACCTACTCCCGTGCCGGGCCCCCATCAGGGGATTCGGTCAGTCGGAGGTCCCGGTGGCGGGAACGTTCGCCCTCCCAGTCACCCTGGGACGGCACGCCCAGGCCAAGACAGTCGAGGTCGTTTTTACGGTCGTCAACTTCACATCAGGATACAACGCCATCCTGGGAAGGACAGCGTTGCACGCCTTCCAGGCGGTAATGTCATCACTCCATCAGTGCCTCAAGTTCCCAACCGAGGCAGGAGTGTGCACAGTACGAGGCTCCCAGAAGAAGGCGCGCGAGTGCTACTTCAATTCGGTCGGTGAAGTGATGACGTCGAACGAGGGCCTACCCCACTCGATGCGGGAACGCACAGCAAGACCCGAACCGGCGTCTCACACGATTCAAGCGCCCCTCGGGCGGGGCGAAGTGCGAATGGGAAAGGACCTCCCACAGAACATCAGGGAAGGTCTAGAACAACTCCTGAGGAAGAACGAAGACCTGTTCGCCGGCGAGTTGGGGGAGTTGGACGGCGTGCCAAGGGCGCTGGCGGAGCACAGGCTAGCAGTAGCCCCGGACGCCCACCCCGTCAGGCAGAAATTACGCCCGCTAAGGGCGGAAAAGAGGGAGGCGGCCGAGACGGAGGTCAGGAAGCTCCTCCAAGCGGGATTCATTCGCCCGGTGCGCTACCCCGCCTGGCTGTCCAACGTGGTGATGGTAAGAAAAGCAGATTCGGGGTGGAGGATGTGCGTTGACTTCACCAACTTGAACAAAACTTGCCCCAAGGATAGCTACCCACTGCCGTCGGTGGACCGGCTGGTAGACCAAAGTTCCGGGTGCGGGATGCTGAGTTTCATGGACGCGCACTCGGGATACAACCAGGTGCCCATGGCACGAGATGACAAAGAGAAGACGTCGTTCATCACAGAAATGGGCACGTTTTGCTTCAGGGTAATGCCGTTCGGCCTCCGCAACGCCGGGGCGACGTTCCAGAGGCTAATGGATAAAATATTCAAGGCGCAGATAGGAAGGAACGTAGAAGTGTACGTGGACGATATACTTGTCCGATCAAAGGAGGCCGAAACGCATTTGGCCGACCTAGAAGAAACCTTCGCCAACATCCGTAGCGCAGGACTCAAGCTAAAAGCGAAAAAGTGCGCGTTCGGAGTCAAGGAGGGGCATTTCCTCGGTTTCCGAATCACGCCCGAAGGAATCAAGCCAAGGGAAGAGAAGGTGGAGGCAGTAACGGCCATGAACCCCCCGCGGACGCTGAAGGAGGTCCAGAAGCTAAACGGGAGGGTGGCGGCGCTGAGCAGATTTCTGCCAAGGACGACAGATCGTTTAAAGCCTTTCTTCCAGTTGTTAAGGAACCCAGGACCCAGGGTGGTATGGTCAGACAAGTGCGAGAGGGCGTTCAAGGAACTCAAGCGCCAGCTTTCGAGCCTGCCGACGCTCCGCCCACCAACAAGAGGAGAGCCACTCACCATGTACGTAGCGTGCTCGGAGGCGGCCGTCAGCGCGGTCCTCATCTCGGAAGCGGGAGGCACGCAGAGGCCAGTGTACTACCACTCCCGTTCGTAGATAGGAGCGGAAGAGAGGTACCCGGAAATCGAGAAGCTAGCCCTGGCGGTAGTCTCGGCGGTCCGAAGGCTGAAACCGTACTTTCACGCCCACACGGTCACGATCCCAACGGCTTACCCACTACTGCAACTCCTGCAGAAGCCGGACGTCTCAGGAAGACTAACCAAGTGGGCCATGGAACTCAGCGAGTTTCACCTAGTCATCGTGCCAGCAAGGGCAATCAAGGGGCAGGCGGTGGCAGACTTCATGGCCGAATTATCCCCGAGAGAAGTGGTGGAGGCAGACGAGCAGTGGTGGACGGCCCACGTGGACGGGTCGTCCAGCAATAGCGGATGCGGCGCGGGGGTCGTGGTCACGTCTCCGACAGGGGAAAAAATCGAGTACTCGATCCACTTCGAATTCCGGGCGACTAACAATGCAGCGGAATACGAAGCCCTCCTTTCGGGGATCAGGTTAACTCGCGCACTAGGCGCGTCCAAGGTGCACTTCCACACGGACTCCCGGCTCGTAGCCAACCAAGTCAGGGGAGACTTCGTATCCAAGGAAGACTCTATGGCAAGCTATGTGACCGAGACAAGAATGGCCTTGGGCAAGCTCAAAGAATGGAGGATCTCTCAAATAGGGAGAGAACACAATGGGGAGGCCGACACATTGGCCAAACTAGGGGCGTCCCCAGGAAAAAAGGAGGGAAGGTGGATCCGGATCGAAAACCAGGAACGTCCGACGCCGACCGCCGACCGCGGGCCAGCCAGAGCGTGCGGAGTAATAACGTCGGGGGACTGGAGAACGCCGATCACGAGCTTCATCTTGACAGGCGAAACGCCGTCAGACCCGATGGAGGCCAGGAAGCTAAGGAACAGGGCGGCCTGGTTTGTAGTGGCCCAGGACAGGCTATACCGACGGTCGGCAGCAGAGGAGGTACCCCTGCGACTTTGTGTCCCACGTGAGGAGGGGAGTGCCATCGCACGAAGCCTGCACGAGGGGGCAAGAGGAGCGCACCAAGGCGGCAGAGCGCTGGAGAAGCAAGTAGCCAGGCAAGGGTATTACTGGCCCGAGTCAATAAAAGACTCAGAGGAGATTGTTGGTCGATGCGACGTTTGCCAGAGGCATTCGAATGTCCAGAGACGGCCGTCCACCTTGATGAAGGCCGTAACGACACCGGTGCCATTCGCAAGGTGGGGAATTGACATAGTAGGACCGTTCCCGCCGGCGTCAAGAGGGAGGAAGTTTCTGTTCGTAGCGGTCGACTACTTCACAAAGTGGGCCGAAGCGGAGGCTACGAACACGATCAGCGAACAGAATATGCTGAACTTTGTCTTCAGGAACATCGTCTGCCGTTTCGGGGTTCCGATCCAGATAATAACGGACAACGGGACACAGTTCACGGGAAAGAAGTTGAGAGAATTCTGCAAAGACAGCGGGATCAAGCTAAGCTTCGCACCAGTCTACCACCCGCAGGCAAACGGGCAGGTAGAAGTGACGAACCGAACAATAACGTCGATCCTGAAAAGGAAGGTGGGCGAACACCCGGGAAACTGGGCGGACCTAGTCCCGGAAACCATGTGGGCGTACCGCACGACCATCCGAACGCCCACAGGTCAAACACCCTTCGCCCTCGCATTCGGGATGGAGGCGGTGGCGCCAGCAGAGTTGGTGTGGCCAACCGCGCGTATCGAGCAGTTCCAACCAGGCACGAACGACCAGGCCATGTTCCTAGAAAGGGAGTACTTGGAGGGCCGGAGAGAGGAGGCGTCCATCAGGGATCTCACTTACAAGCGAAGGGCGGCAAGGTACCACAACGAAAGAGTGGCCGACAAAAACTTAGCGCCAGGAGACTTGGTGTTGAGAAACGCCAAGGTAACGGGAGTCGATCAGACGAAGGGGAAGCTGTCACCAAAATGGGAGGGCCCGTACGTCATCACGGACGAAATCCAGCCCGGCATCTTTCGCCTGGGATACGAGGACGGGCAGGAGATAGAGAGAACATGGCATGCCGACAATCTAGAAAAGTACAGGCGGTAAAGTGAGACGCACGCGAAACAATACTACCACTATTGTATCTGATTTTTACGTCGGGCGTCCCCTGACCACGGCACATGATGCCCAATAAAAAGCACCCCGGAGTGCACCCATTAAAAACATTATTGTAAAGGAAAAGGGGCAGCCCGCCGGAAAGGCCGGCGGAGAAGTCTTGAGGTCGGACGACCACGTGAGACAATCCGCACGGCCCAGGCCGCTCCCCCGAGTAAGCAAAAGCTGGAGAAGCCCGCCGAAAAGGTTGGCGGAAAAGTCTTGAGGTCGGACGACCACGTGAGACAATCCGCATGGCCCAGGCCGCTTCCCCGAGCAAACGAAAACCGGAGAAGCCCGCCGAAAAGGCCAACGGAAGGTCCCCGGGGCCGAAAGGCCACACGGGAACGTCCGAAGGGCCCAAGCCGCTTCTCTAAGAAAAAAAGCGATTGAAGGAAGAGAGAGGGCGAAAGCGAAAGATAAGTAGGGAAACGAAAGCGAAAGGGAAAGGCAAGTAAGCGGATCGACGGCCGAACCAAAAACGAGAGAAAACAAGCAAGTAAAAAAAAAAACAGGAAAAAAGTTAAGTATTATTACAATGCAGGGATAATTGTTCTTCCCGTACGAAAAAAGAAAAAAAAACACCCGCTACGGGCCGACTAGTCAAGGGGAGGGTCCACGTAGTCGGGGAAGTCAGCCTCGAGGTCCTGCTCCTCACTGTCGCTCACGTCCACGGGAGGCTGAAAGGTAGGGGCGCCGTTCTCTTGCCAGTCGGAAAACTCTTTGCAGCTCCGAGGCACCACGGCGCGCGAAAGGGGCGAGTAAACAAGCGAGCACATCTTGCGCCCGTGCACGTAACCCTTCCAGAAGCCGAGACGCTTCGAATCTGCTAGCAGGACGGCGTGGTCCGTTTGCATATCGGCCAAGCGACTCTTGAACTCGGGAACAAATTCCTCGATAAAAGCGGCCTGCGCGGCGTCTGCCCGAACCTTCTCTTCCTCCGCAGCACGGCACAAGTCGTCAGCCAGAAGGTCGCGCTCGCGCTTGACGGCGTCCAACTCGGTCTTTGCGGCTTCAATGGTGACCCTCGCAGCGGCAAGGTCGGCTTCCGCGACGGCAAGGCCGGTCGTTTTACGCTGAAGCTCCCCGTCCAGTTCAGCGCCCCTTTCCAGCCGAACATGGGCGAGGACAGAAAGCTGCAGCAGAAGATGGTACAGGTCGAGGTCGACGACCGAAAGGGGACGGGCGCGCAGTTGAACGTACTCATCTTCGGGCGTCATCAGAGAATGAGCATCCGCGAGCTTTTGCTTAAAGATCCCGCCAAGGCGCGGTAGAAGGGTCACGGGATTGATGGGGGCGGCACAGCCGTCAAGGGTCGTCTGAAGATCTTTCATGACAGCCTTGAGGTGCCCGTCTTCAAAATGCCCGCCTCCCGACGAAGACGCAAAGAAGCGGTCGAAGGTCCCGTCCGACGGAATGTTAGAGTGGCTGGCACCAGGGCTGTTCTCAGAAGCGTCCAAGTCCTCAATTTGGACCGAGTCCTTCACCAAGGAGGCGGCGACCGACTTTCGTTTCTCAGCCCGAGTCTTTTTCCTTTGCCGTCGGTCGGACCGGCTGTCTCGAAGGGGGGCATCCGGGGCACCAGGAGCAGAGGAAGCATCACGGTGGGAGTCCGGGGCGCCGACCCCGATAGTACGGATGGGAGACGCGTTAAGGGGAGTCTCGAAGTGAACTTCGTCGGCTTGCCTCTTCTTGTTACGTTTAGACGGCGGGCCGTCCCGAAAGTAAGGCGCCTTCACGGGCAAATTCAGATGGTCCTCGTAGGACCAGGTGGCCAGCGTCCGGGCGTTGACGGACCCGTGGCGATAAACCTCGACGAGGACGTCTTGAGCAAGGGCGGCCATGGGATCCAAGCTGTCTCGGGAAGGAGCGGCGGCCCGCCTCAGGGACGACAGCACAGTCCAGCGCGTGGGGAAACACACGCCCGAGTCCAACGTTCCAAGGGCACTAACGGGAACGAAGAAGAAGCGGTCCCGCCAGTGATGAGACCGGTCGACCAGCCCGTCGAAGAGGGCGCCGGTGGATCGCTGAGCGACTAACACACGACGAGGATCGGTGGTCATGGAGGTCATCGTGAACCACGTCAGGAAGACCGGTAGAGAGACCTGGCAGCCGGCGCGTCGCGAGAGAAGGTCGAAGATCACCAAGCGGTCGATGGCCGCCGGAGGAAACTGAGAAATGGTCACGCCGCAGTAAGACATCGCTTCGGCCACCAAAGACGGAAGCGGAAGAACGAGACCGGCATCGGCAAAGGGCGTGTAAAGGGCGACCAGGCCCGGCGGCGGATCGGAGGCAAGACGGTCACCGGCAACAGTGAAGGTTAGGTCGGGCTGGCCCATCTTCGCCAGAGCCTCCCGGATCACATCGACCCCGACGGTGGACTGAGGGTCCTTGGGGGAGGGAGCGACGAAGAGCGTCGAAATCACCTTGCTCGCCGGAGTTCGTGCGCCGTCGCGGCCGGAGGAGGAAGCGGAGGCCATCAGCAACCTGGGAGAGAAGGTGGGAGAGAATAAAAGTAAGGGAAGGAAGTCAGTCGCGAGAAGCGAATGGGGATTTATATAGGGGTTAAGGAGGGCACGGAAGACGAAGCGTTGCGTACCCGGATTGGTCAGAATCAGATGGGCCGGGAAGCTCCCGAGGGAGCCCAAGAACCGGCCCGTCGGGGGCAAGGGCGAAGATCAGGGACCGACGCGGTCGGCGGAGCGGGGGAGAGGCGCCCGTGGTAAGCTCGGCGGGGTCCAGCGACCGAACGATGCAGGAGGAGCGCGGTGGGGGAGTCCAGAGGGGCCGACAGGCAGACCCCACCAACGAAACGACGTAGCAGGGCGACGCTTGAGCCGGCGATAGGGGGACCCGGCACGAGGGACGGGAGCAGAGCTCGAGAAGGATGCGGGCAACGTCGACAGAAGACGCCGAGATGCGCGAATCTGCACGGACGTGCGAAGACAATTAAAGCAAAAAAAAAGAGGCAAAGGCATTTTTCATTAAATTAAACCAAGTGTTACAAGCGGCCGGTGGCACGGCGGGAAAAAGTACACAACGCACAACAATAGCTAAGTCTGGATACAAAAAAGAAATAGGAGAGAAGTTGAACGAGGCGCGCCCCAGACGTCGTCCCATGGAGACAGACCCACGGCCCGGATGAGCGTGGTCGTGGTCGCGGACGTCCCCCGGACGAACTTAAGGGGCTGGCTTCGAGGATCCCGACAGAAAGTGGCGCAGGTCATAGGCCGGGAGGGACGAAGACCCGCGGGAGCGACAAGGACCTCACGGCCGGCGGCGCCTCGGAAGGGGCGTTGGATCAGCGACGGCAGCAGGAGCGACGGTCGTACCTTGCGCGCGGGAAGCACGCGAAGTTCCAGCAGAACCCGACGTGTCAGGATAGGTGACGAGGGGAAGCTCCGCGACAATGTCGTCACAGCGAATCCGGTTGAGGCGGCGGTGGACGTCGATCAACACGGCGTTAAGGCGCTGAGTCTCGGCCACGGCAACACTGTTGGGGACACCAGTAGGCGACAGCAGGCACAGGGCCCAGGTAGCGTGTTGAGCCTGCACTTCGCGGCCATACTCCTCAAGGATGTCTCGAGCACTCATAGTGGAAAGGAGAGGGGATGCGGAAAATAAGGCTCTCAAGCAGCCTATTTATAGAGAAGCAAAGAAGGAGGGGCCCGAGAACCAAGAAGCTTTAATGAGAGTAGGTGGGGGTCGAAAGGGGGGTGGACGGCCCCAGGCCCCCGGGCCTGCTAAGGAAGGGGGGAGTACTGTTGGTACCATGGACCGCGGACCGCGGCCCATGGACCGAACCGGACCGGACCAGGCGGCCCAGACGGACGGATGGGCGGGCGGACGAGCGGACGGACGGGGCCGACCGTACGAACCCACGAGGCCCAATGACAACAAGTGAAGGCTATAAATACCTCCCTTGGTCCAACTGGGAGGAGGGTTGACAATTCTGAGAGAGTGAACACTGGAGAGTTGAGGTTGTGGGCTTACACCGGCGAGCACACGCACCAACAATTTTTTTCCTTTCTTTTTTACAACTCTCAGTTTTTTCGAATAATCTTTTCTCATCAATCCGCAGAGACCAACGCTCTGTGCCAGAGTCCGAGTCCTCCCAGATCGCGACTCCCCACGCTTGAGCCAAAAGTGACGAAGAAGCGCTCGTAACCATTGTCTGGGAGAGTTCCCAGGGAAGGGACCTGACGCCGCCTCTTCAGCCCTTGAACATTCTTTCATTCGCTTTCGAGGAGCCCCTTTTCAATCGCTACGATGCCGACCGGGCCAAGGCCCTCGAGCTCGGTGTATCTCGATGTAGACAATGTCAAAAGTAATTAAATTTCATTAAAAAAAGACAATGTCAAAAATTACAAAATAGAGAATAGATATACAAACAGAAGTAAAAAAAAATGACCAAGAAACTCATTAGCTATATAATTTAGTCTCAGAAGATGAATTGGTCTCTTATACTTTCATCATAGAAGGCTCCAAAAAATGACAACAGTTTTTCTTGTAACACTCCGAAATAAAAGAAAGACTGATATCCTTAATGACCTTCTTAAGGACTACTCTTTAATAAAAGAGAGAAATTGAAAAATAGATGATTTCTAGATTTTTCTTCCAGATTTGCATAACAGACAAGCAAGAAGTACTTGCACTTTTTAGCTTTTCAATTTCTTGAACGTGTTTAGGTGATCTTATTTCCCCATCTACAGGAGAATAAATAATTTTGTTGACATCTTCGAACAAATTCTCTGGGATAATACGTTTTTATGATTTTTATCTCTAATACTTTCTACCATTCCTCCCAACTTGCTAATAGGAGTATCAGATCTTCACACAGTCATACTATTAATCATACAATCTAAACATTTATCCATTATATTCTTTTGTGAGATGAAAGTTTTTTAAAAATGCGAATTCACAATAAGCATGATTTGAATATTTTTAAGTGTCTTTTCTTTAATATACTTATTTTGAATCTATTTTACCAAAATAAAATCACTTTTATCCCAATACTTTGAATTTTTTTTAATGTTGGTTGCAGTGGTGATAATAGAAAAGTCTCTAACCCCTAAACCCCCTTCCGCCTTAGGAAAAACCATTTGGGACCATGGGATCCCTTTCCTTCCATCTCATATAAATTTATAGGTCAACCTTCTCACATTCTTAGCAACAGAATCAGGGATAGTCATGTCTTGTGCCAATTTGAGAAACTTTAGGCATTTATAGATCGCAACTATCAACTAACACATGTGTCGAGAATAGATACATTCATACACGTTTTAAACATTAGTTTGTCAAGACATGCGTGATATATTATTATAAACCCTAGCCTAATCATGCATGTCAATTAAACTTAAAATATAAGATGGTGATATAATTACGATTATACCCCTATATTATAAAGTTAATCAATACATGCAAGATAATCTGAGATTAAATAAATCTATCATATGAAACCCTAAATATGAAGTCAAAGATCAATTGAATAGTTAAATATCATGTTTACTTATTTTGACTTAACCTTAATTGAATTATAAAGTTAAGTCTATAATTAAAAAAATGTGATTAGCCCTTGATCAATTCAAGTCTAAACTATTCTCATTAAGCTGGTAATCAATCATAAGCATTAAAAGTATATATGTGCATCAAACATCATATCTATGATTAATGATTAAAATCTTATTTAATATATAATGATTAACCAAATCTTATATGATATTAATGATCTTATTTGATATACCAAATCTTATTTAAGATTTTATATTTAATATGCAATAAGTAACCAAATCTTGTAGGAGACATGTACAAATTAATTAACCAAATCTTGAAGAAGATTTTCTCATTAATGATGGAATTACCAACTTATTGCTATACAAATTTTTGGTAGATCGTCTCATTGATAAAATTGTGTAAGAATTATACTCTATGGAAGACTATGGATATCACAGCGATAAAACAAGGAGATATAAGGGTGGGTGATATCATGGAAGGGATATCCAAATTCAGAAAGTCAGCACCATGCTGGGGACTACATTGGAATACACTTGCAATATTTATATAGCATCTTTGAAGGGAGAGGAACCTACGACACAAGGAGGCCGGGCTCTCTCGGCCGATTAAAGTCGTCGCAAGGGATTTCATACGAGACTTAACTACCGCCTATTTAAAAAAGCGCACAGGTTAAGTTTGATAGATACAGCTATCAGAAGGTGGGAGGATGCCTGGCTATTGGTTACTGACCTACAAACCGAGGGTTAACAAACTATATTTATTCCACACATCCTATCATACTTTTAGTTGTATATTTAATTATCTTTCTTCTTTTTCATTATAGTTTGTAATCTTTTTATTTTATTTTTAATCTAAATCGTCTTTAAAAAAAAATGGTGTAAGAGATTTAAGGTAAGATTTGAGTATTTAAGGAGCAAAGATTTGGGTTAAGAGAAGGGGTCAAACAAGAACGATTAGCTCATTAATAAAGATATAAAATTTTTTAAGAATGTATTGTATTATTTTAAGAGTGAATTCGTAAGTGTTGTCATTGAAATTGGATAATTAACCCTTGTTTAAGTGAATTACTATAAAATCTATTGTGTTGTTTTTTGCTTTTTATTTTAGTATCTCATAGTTAAACAACTTAAAAACGATTAATAAGCAACACAGTTAAATATTTAAAAAAAGATATCTCATCTAATTATCTGATTAAAGCTATGATGACAACATGATGATATAATCCTTGGTCTCGAATTGCGATCTAACAACATGATGACATATGGGAAATAATGTATTCTGCAAATAATGTTGGAGCCAAAATTGACAGCAATAGAACACCAAAATATTAGGTATTTTCGCCACTATTGTTAATTTCAAATAGAGGACATTGAGTGAAAACATGAAAAAAAGACAAAAAATAATAAGAACAAACCAACAGGCATACACCTGCATTATTCAAGTTACTACTAAACAAACTGAACTAACTGTTGCTCTTTTAAAAACTCCCGATCCTCAAGTGAGGAGAATTAAAATTACATAAATAAGAAATGTTGCTATTGAATCCAGCACCATGAAGAAGAACAAACAACAATATTTACTAATATCATTGGAAAATGCTACTGACGGAACTATTTCCATGAACACGCCATATGGTTTCCGCAAGAAGATTGGCAACTGAAAGTATTGTAAGCTGAGGAAAATAATTGCTCTGTGCTACTGGAATTGTGTTTGTTACTATCACTTCCTGAAAGAGTCCACTTGATAGTCTCTCGATTGCAGGAGGACTAACAAAAACAGAACAGAAATAACAGTTGCCTTTATACATACAAAAACAATAATTAGGAGTTCTAATACAAAATAACAGTTGAAGGATATACGTACCTGAAAACAGCATGTGTGCAGCACGCGATTACTTCTCTGGCACCTTCTCTCTGCAGCAACGCTGCTGCATTTGTGATAGTTCCTGGATAATGGATTTTGCGTGCTTGTCATTAATAAATCAATTCTTAAATTAGAGGTACAAGAAAAGAACATGAACATACCAGCGGTGTCGATCATATCATCCACTAAGATGGCAACTTTTCCTTTCACGTCACCAATAAGATTCATAACCTGCAAACCACAATTTGATTTAGATAGATCATGAATGGTGATTGGAGAGTAAGAAAAGAAAAATCAAATTGCAATTTAGAGACAATTAGATTGACCTCAGACACATTATGTCCTTGCCGTCTTTTATCAACAATAGCTAAAGGCGCATCTGATAATTTTTTTGCAAAACCCCGGGCCCGAGCCACTCCTCCGACATCAGGAGAAACAACAACCATATCACCATGATAAACCATCTTACTGGCCAAGTAATCCAAAATCACGGGCTACATATATAAAAAATGAAGAATGGAGTCAAACATTGCAAAGTGAAATATGAGTATTGGACTGTCAAGTATCAACCTGTCCATATACATGGTCAACCGATATGTCAAAGTATCCTTCGGTCTGTTTAGAATGCAAATCGCATGCAAGAACACGGTCGGCACCAGCTGATGTTATCATGTTTGCAACCAACTTAGCAGCAATGGATTCACGCCCTTGAGTCTAAAAAAAAGTCATTTTGCACCACTCAGAATTATAGCAATCTTGCTTCAAAAAAAAAGAATTATAGCAATCTCCCATTTGCTTGGAGCATAACTGTAGGTGTAAATAAAAAGAGTAGCAATTACCTTACGATCTGCCCTTGCATATCCAAAATATGGAATTACAGCTGTGACGGTCTTTGAAGAAGCCCGGCGACAAGCATCTATCATTATTAATAATTCCATGAGATTCTCGTTCACCGGGGAGCATGTTGGTTGTATCAAGAATACATCACATCCTCTTACACTTTCTTGGAGTTGAACATAGATTTCATCATCAGCAAAATGCTTGATAGTGATCTTCCCAAGGTCTAGTCCCATATAGTGGGCGATTTCCTGGGAACAAAAAGATGGAATAAGAATTGAGAATACATATTTTTAGTTATAATGAAATGGTTGTTTTGAAGAAACCTGCGACAGGGAAGGGTTTGCTGTGCCTGAAAACAGCCGTAATCTTGTGTCGGATTTTCTCTCGGGCTCCTTATTCGATCTCAACAAAAAAGAAGAGGGCTTAGGAAATATAGGCTCAGATTGAAAGGAAAACGGCTTCCCATTAGTGCCTGAGTATTGCAAGGACTCTGTAAGCTCACATCTCTGCAATCCAAGGCGATTAATTGCAATAAGAAAATAGGGGGGAAGGGGAAAGAAGAAGAAATAAAATAAAATAAAAATTCTACCATGGAAATTGGAAAGATGTGATCTTTATTTTATCACATAACAAAAAAAGCAATTAGAGGAAAACACAGAAACGATCACACGTAAAACCATCGGCTATCGCATGCATCAAGTGACGAAAGAGTGATGGAAGAAAAGATAACACCTACTGTGGAATCGCGGAAACGTTTCGACAGCGTACGGGGAGGGACAAAAGGCACATTCAGTTGGGAAAATTTGTCCATGAAGGAAGAGGATGACGAAAAAGTGACTGTCGCCATTGCCGAACTACGACAGACCTGCTTCTTCTTTTTCTGTAACACGTTAATCAACCTCAGACGCCGTGGTAAAAATAAAATTGGGGCGCATTTTATACCAAAAACTAGGGCAGTGTAAATTGTTGTTCAATTTTATTACCATACAAATCCAAAAGAATCATTTCCTTTTCTTTCTTTCTTTTTTTTTTGAACTCAGGGTGCTTTCTAACGTTAAAAGATGGGTTTCATTTTGACCATACAAAGCAAGATTAAAAGTCTATAACATTTTAATAGTTACCGTTACCATAATGATAAATTGTATTTAAAAAATAAAAATGATTGAAAATTTGGAATCTTTTATCTTTCCTTTGTTGTATCAGAGTCTAAGAGAGTGTTATATCACTACAAAAAATATCAGAGTCCAATTCTCTTTTTACAAAACACCTTTTAAAAAGATAATATAAACAAAAATGAAGCACACCAACATTGGGCCCAAAATGAAGTCTACTTGTGTCCTGGGTATCCATTAATCTGATGGAGGGGGGGGAGCTCGACGACCCCGTGCGTGTGATCTAAGAATAAATGGACCGAGCTCTAATTACCGGACAAAGTCCGAGAGGTTTAAGTTTAGATTGTAGACTATAAATAGCATAGTAAGGGGTCCTAGTTAGGAGTTGGTTTTAAGAGAGTTGAGTGACTTAGACTTTGAGGACCCCATCATCAGTGGTGAACCGAACGTAAATTTTATCAAACTCATGTGATAGATATAGCTAGGGAGAGAACACAGGCCACGCGACAACCCCAAGAGAGGTGTGTGCGAGGAGCATATGGCGCTAGAGCAATCACAAGAGAGCGTGAGGGGCCCACAACACCCAAAGAAGCACAGAGGACGCACGAGTTCCAGGAGATCTTCGGCATCCTCGGAGGAGTTGATTGTGAACCAACTCATCCATGCAATAAGCTCCCCACAGGAGAGCTAGAAAGAGCTCCAAAGCTAGGTGATGAGTCTTGTGACAAACAAACAACAGATGTTGGAGTTGTAAAAAAAAACTAAGAGTTTCAGTTTTTGTATTGAAGTAGGAAGAATTATAACAACGATGATGTTAAATTAGGATTAAACATGATTGTTTTAACATAAAATTTTAGTTTGATTGAACTTATTCAATACTGAGTTATTGTGAATTTAGATAATTGAAAGAAAATTGACAAAGACTCAAATACAGAATTCAGGTACAAAGTGAAATTGAAAAGACAGAAATCTAAAGAAAATTAACAAATTGAATGGATCGACAAAAGTAATTCAAGAATGATTACAACATTGAAAGAAAATACACATTATCCAATCTACAATTAAGCCAAGAGACAAATCTACACAAAACGAACACGATTGATCATTTGAAAAGAAATTACCATCTTATGTCGCTCTGTGTCGACGAAAATCATCAGTTCCCAAAGTCTTCGCAAACCCATCTGCATATTGTAAATGGGAAGGTATGTGTTCAATAACCAACACCCTTATATTGATCAATTCTCTAACAAAGTAGTATCCCATTTCAATATGTCTTGATCCTGGTGTAATATATAGTAGGATTTTTACTCATGAAAATAACTTATTTATTGTCTCATAATATGGTGGGAAGTCTATCCAATTTTATATCCAATCCCCTAAATAAAAAACAAAACCATCTGAGTTCAGAAGTCACACAAGTTAATGCTTTGAATTCTGTCTCTGCTGTTGAGATTGATATTGTAGGTTGTTTTCTTGTTAACCATGTCAACACCTATGTACCAGATACTCGATCCTGTAATGGATCTTCTATCTTCTGTGCCTCCCCAATCAGAATTACTGTAAGCTACCAAAGTTCTTACATTGTCCATATTCCTTTTAATTCTCAGTCCCCAACTTGATGTACCCCTAAGGTACCTCAATATCCTTTTAACTGCATTAAGGTGTCCAACTATTGGATTTTGAAGATACTGGCATACTTGATTTACTGCAAAAGAAAAATCAGGTTTGGTCAATGTTGTATATTGAAGTGATCCCACAATACTTTTATATTGAGTTATATCATCTAATTTTTCTCCCATATCAGTGTGAATTTTTAATGATAATAGCCTAGGTGTGGTTGCTGATTTTGTTTTGTCAATCCCAAGTTTCTTCAATATTTCATTAACATACTTCTTCTGTGAGAGCACTATTGTGTCCACTGTAAATGCATTCTAGTCCCAAAAAATAGCTCAACTTCCCCATATCCCTACATGAGAAAGCATTACATATTTTTCTAATGAAATCTTCAATATCTTCTAAACATTTTCTTATGATGACAATGTCATTCACATAAACCAGTACTAATATGGTAGACTCTTCACTTTTCTTGATGAATAAGGATGCATCAACTACTGAGTTTTTAAACCCAATCTCAATCAATTTTTGTTAAAGTTTGAGATACGATGCTCTTGGTGCTTACTTTAGTCCATAGAATGCCTTGTTTAATAAACAAACATCCTCTGGTCTTTATTTATCTTTGAATCCCTTAAGCTGTCTCATATTAATTTTTTCTTATAGCTCACCATTAATTCAAGAAGGCATTCTGACATCAAGTTGCCTTAAACACCATTTATTTGTCACTGTCAATGATAGTACTGTTTTAATTGTTGACATTTTAATAACTAAGTTATATGTGTAGATGTAATCTACACCTTCTTCTTGGTTGTACCCTTGTGCAACCAACCTTGCTTTGTACCTTTGGATAGAACCATTTGAGTTAGTTTTTACCTTATACAGCTGTACCATCTTGAGCCTACAATATTCATTCCTTCACTTCTAGGAACTAAACTCCATGTGTTATTGTTTTTAATTGTCCCCATCTCTTCATTCATGACCTTCCTCCACAGTATTCATATTTCATAGCTTCTGTAAAAAACTTAGACTCACAATCAACATTAGTATCATAAGCAATATTACAATCATAATCATTATCATATTTAGTGGAAGTAATCCTTACTCTTTCTGATCTTTTTGGATTCTGACATTCTTTATATTGATGTTTATATTCATCATTATTACATTATAATTTTCAGAAATAGAACTAGATTTTTTTAAAGTGTTGGTGGTAGAATTAGACTCTAGCCTATCATTTGTGTTGACTGAATTTTGAACTAGTTATAAACTCTGGATTTCTTTGTATTTGACTAGAATTTTCATTTAAATTAGGTTTGTAGACTTGTGGATTCTGGAATAGTCTCCCTCTACCATAGTTTCTTCTATATGTCACCAAAGCCACTTCACTTTCATTATTCAACCTCTTGTTTATCTATTCTTCACTTAGCAGTAATTCAGTGAGCTTTTCAAAATTTATATTCTTCATTCCTTTCACAGTTGTAAATACACACCTGTATTATGATCCTAAGCCTTCTAAAATATAATCCACTAACATATGTTCACTCAAGTTCTCTCCAGTTGAAGCAAGTGAATCAAACAATCCTTTAACCCTCGCTAGATATTCTTGCATTACCTCTGTACCAAGTTTCTTAGGAGTTCTGAGTTGTTCCTTCATAACCGATACTTGTGTGTTTCTTATCGGAGAAAGTATCTTCTCTAATTGATTCTATCCCTCATAGGCAGTTTTACATTTCACAAGCATTAATTGGTATTGACTTGCTACAATGGCTTTAATCCAGCCTAATACTATATCATCGTCCATCATCCAATTCTCATATTCTGGATTTGCTTCACCTTCACCAATTTTTGGGGTTGGGCAGGTCTCAATTTCAGTCACGTGCTTCATGAACTTAATTGTGCCCCCTAAGAGCACATTCAAACTGGTTTCTCCAACATAAATAATTTTCCCCTTCAAGTTTATCCGGTACAATACGGAAAATATTATAATATGTGTTTCCATTGCATGTTATTTGTTGTTGTATTGTCATGTTCCTCTCAATCGTTTCTGACTCCTTTTCTGGATTTTTTTTTAATTTCAGGATGTAAAAGATTTAATGGCGGATACAAAATAAAATTTAAGCAGATAAATGGAAGCTAATCATCAGGATAACCCTTAAACCGATACCATGTGAAGAAACTAAGAGTTTCATTTTTTGCATTGAAGGAAGAATTATAACAACAATGATGTTAAATTAGGATTAAACATGGTTGTTTTAACATAGAATTTAAGTTTAATTCAACTAATTCAATAATGAGTTATTGTAAATTCAGGTACAGAATTCAGATAATTGACAAAGATTCAAATACAGAATTCAGGTACAAAGTGAAATTGAAAAGACAGAAATCTAAAAAAAATTAACAAATTAAATGGATCGACAAAAGTAATTCAAAAATGATTACAACATTGAAAGAAAATACACATTGTCCAATCTACAATTAAACCAAGAGACAAATCTACACAGAACGAACACGATTCATCTGAAAAGATTGAAAAGAAATTACTAGATTAGAATCTACAGAAAATAAAATCGGGACTGCAATCCAATGAGCAAGAACAACAATAACAGAACCACAAAGACAAAAAAGAGTAACTTATAGTGGAATGAAAAAGTGAAATAAATAACCACTTTCGATTTCAGTTGTTTTTATATTTGCTGTTGGGTAGTTGGGTTGACTTATCCATCGAACATTATTCCCGACCTTGTGGGTTGCCCGGAATTGGATTTTAATTTCACATGAGTCTTTGGATAAAGGAAGTGTTCTAGTGCTGGATTAAAGCCCAAGTTAATACCATATCATCGTCCTTTTGAGTGTCGTCCAAGGACCCACAGAGAGTTTATAACGCTACATAGTGATGGCTCAATCATTGGAGATGCCAAAAACCCAACAGTCATAATGGCGCTCCAGAGTGGCTTGCGCGACTGTAAGGATCTGGCCATGGATAATGAATCCAATGAATTCACGGTTTCATTCAAAATTCTAGATCTTTACACTAGAAATCAAATAAAATCTTGGGATCATCTATGATTTTGATTATTATTTGCTTTTAAATTTATGTGGCAAACGGAAGAATGTTTATTTAAAAGTTAAAATGGATTGGATATCAAAAGTTCAAAACCATTAACCCTAATTAATTATACAAAAAAGAAAGAACAAAATAAACAATCTCTCTAGGCTTTGTTGACACGAATCTTTTGCCCTTCCAAAGCCTGAAATTGCCACAAGAAATTTGCAGTAAAATCATTAGGAAGTTTTGATAATTAGATTGTGGTAAGTTGGTTGGATGGTTGAGAATTTCATCAATCGTTATTTTACCTTGTTGTTAAGTGATGTGATGGCAGCTTCCACCTCCTCTTCCGCCGAAAATGAAACAAATCCAAACCCACTGGACTTTGAGGTTCCTGGTACTCGTGAGACTTTGGCGTCGAGGACCTTTCCCGTCTCTGAAAATACTTCCTTTAACACTTCAGTTGTCACTTCTTTCGCAAGGTTGCCCACATAAACTTTGTATGGACTGTCGATGAATTTCGCATCTTCAGCTTGGAGAACAGACGTATCGGAAACTAGTAAAGGTTTCTCCGTCACATTCACTTTGATTTTACGTCCTCCGATTTCCTAGAAATTCAATACAGAACCAGATATGTTTACAATCGATCAGAGCGAAAAGGGTAAAAAAACAGTGTGGGATTTGGATTGCTCACGGTATCGTTTAGATTTTCAGTAGCTGCGGTTGCATCTTCTACTGTGCTCATGGTCACAAAACCAAACCTTCTACTCCTCTTCGAGTATTTGTCATACATAACCTAGGAATTAAACAATTAACAATCACAGACAGAATTCTTAGCGTGATTTTCAGAATCCAGCATTGTTTTAAGATTTTCAGCATTTAAACCAGTTGTTTTACCTCAGCCTTCTCGACACTCCCATGCTCGCCAAAGATCTTCTCTAGCTCCCCATCCGTCACATCTCTCGGAATATTCCCTACATATAACCTCCTCTCCACTTCAAAATTTCCCGCCACCGCCTCTTGAGTCACGGCAGAGCACACCAACCTCAATCCGTCACTCTTCCTCGTACTAGAACCGGACCAGATTAACGATGAAAACAACTGTGCAGAGAATCTCCCAGTACGACGAAGTGGATTCGGGAGGAGGATCGGAGATATCACTGAAGAAGAAGCAAATGCCGCCATTTTAGGATGCCGGAAGAATAAAATCGAGTTTTGGGGGTTTGGGACTTTGGGGTTAGACGAAGAAAGAAGAATGGATTGGGTTCATTATCCGTTTCTTTTTTGGGGAATTTCTATAAAAACCCAAAACTCTTGGTTTAGAGTTCGTACACACGTAGATTTATTTCATTTACTCAAAAGACCAGACACATTGTACACCGTTGGATATTATAGATAGTTTACGTGCCGTGTCATCTGAAGTGTTTATTTAGATTGGGTGTTTTCGGAGAAACGAAAACAAAATTATATCTTCCCTCCCTATTCGTTTGGAACGTTGACGTGTCGATATACAAACCGTAGATTTCGCCGTCGTGCCTTTTTTTTTTAATTCAATCTCCGTCATCTTCCATCCCGTCTGATCGGTCGTTCCAAGAATCCTCAACTCGAGAAACCCTAGATCTTTTCCTTTTCTTTTTCTTATTCTATGGATTCAGATTCGAGCGAGGAGCCCCCAGTGGATGTGAAGAAGAGGAAGAGGGGCGGAAACGCCAAGGCAACTCCCAAGTCGAAGGTGAAAGAGAGTGTTCTCAAGCAGAGTAAGTGAATTTCTTTGATTTGTTTTTTTGGGTTGTGTGTGCGTGATGCTCATGAGTCAGGATTTTCTATTTCGCATAGAGTCGCCGGCTGAATTCTTTGCAGAGAACAAAAACATCGCCGGATTCGACAATGTGAGTGGGCTTACTATCTTAAGTGTTTGTATTAGGATAAATCTTACCGTTTATTAAAAAATTATCTGGATCCAGCCGGGCAAATCACTCTACACGACTGTAAGGGAGTTGGTTGAGAATGCACTGGATTCTGCAGAGTCTATTTCAGAACTTCCTGTCATTGAAGTAACAATGTAAGTTTCCATTGAATTCAATTGAAATATCCATTGCAACAGTGTGTGAAACTGAAAGCTAATTGTTTACTTTGGGGCATTTTATAGAGAAGAAATCACCAAGAGTAAATTCAACACAATGATTGGTCTTGTTGATCGGGAACGTGTCGATGAAGAATTATATGATGATTTTGAATCTGTCAAAGTTCGAGAGGTATGTATTGCAATTTGTATGTACATTATTATAGTATGCTGATTTTAATCCCTGTGTCATAGAAACGTCTTTTAAAAGAAGCACGTGTCCAAGAAATGAATACCAAGAATGCTGCTTCTGGAAAGAAGACTAAAGAACCCCAACAATTGAAGACTATAAAAGGTCGTGGTGATACATCCTTCTTCAGGGTGACTTGTAAAGTATTTTTCTAATTCTCTATCATTTTTATCTTTTGTGACACAATAAATGACAAGTCACTATTTTTAAAAAGTTGCCATTATTTTAGTAGTAGTTTTTTTGCTTTTCACATACATTCATCTAGTATAGTATCCATGGCAGAAGGTAAATAATAAGTGATATAAAGAAAAGGAATAAAAAATAGGTATTTATTAAATGTGCTAGGAAGTTTCTTCGTCTATTCTCCAACTTCTGTGATAATAATATTTGGGTTGCAGGATAATGGAAGAGGAATGCCACATAATGACATCCCAAATATGCTTGGACGAGGTATGGACTTTTGAGATAGAATGCTTGTAGAAAATCGCTAAATATAAATTTGAGACATTGATACCACATTCATAATTTTTGTTTTGTTTTATTTATTCTATAGTTCTTTCGGGTACAAAATATGGTTTGAAGCAAACACGTGGAAAATTTGGTCTTGGTGCGAAAATGGTACGGTGCATCATTGATATTTTGAAAATATCATGTGATTCATTTGAAATTCTTCATGCTTCCTGTTGAAATTTTAATTTAAAGTTCCATGTAAAATATGATGAATGAAAAATTGGAAATTGATTTTAACATGTATTTGTTAACTGATTCAGGCTCTAATATGGTCCAAGATGAGCACTGGACTTCCTATAGAAATTTCATCATCAATGATAGACCAAAATTATGTTTCTTTTTGTAAATTAGATATCGACATTCACCGGTATGCAGTGAAGTATAAATTATTTCATATTTTAGCAGAAATTGACATTTAAGTGAGCTTTTATTTTATTTGATTCAGAAATATTCCTCATATTCATTTGCACGAGAAAAGGGATAACACAGAAGATTGGCATGGAGCAGAAATTCAAGTTATCATTGAGGGGAATTGGACAACGTACCGTGTGAGTTACACTTTCCCTTGCCATGGTTAGTATATGCTAGTTGCTACTTGATATTATATTACCACAACTTACAAATCTACTTGAATTTGAAATATGCAGTCCAAGATATTGCATTACATGCGTCAAATGGCTGTAATAACTCCTTACGCTCAGTTTGTTTTTAGTTTTATCTCAGACATGCAAGAGTGAGTTATTAATTTATATAATGAATTAATGATATACTTCCTAGACAGGTGCATGGTTACTCAGTGTTATTTTTTGCATTGTAGTAAAAATGTCACCGTACAGTTTTCGAGAAGGACAGATGTAATGCCTCCGATTCCTCCTGAAACAAAGTACCATCCATCTGCGGTTGATTTGCTTCTCATCAAGCGTCTTATTGCTGAAACAACAAAACAAAATCTCTTGCAGTTTCTTCAACATGAATTTGTGAATATCGGCAAATCCTATGCTCAACGTTTAATTGGTATTTTTCTCTCATCCAGTAATTTCTTTTACTTGAAATAATACTTTCTATATACAAGCGCCTAATCTATGATATCTTCCAGAGGAAATGGGTGCAGATTTTAGTTCTAAAATGACTGTGAAAAGTCTCAGTTCCCAGCAATTAGTTCGTATTCATCAGTTGTTTCGTCAGGCAAAATTTGACGATCCGAATGGTGTGGTAAATAAGTTTGTCTATTAATCTCTTTAGTATTCTTTTTAAGCTTCATTTACTGATCTTATTTTTGAATTTTGATACTATTCATTGAGGTAATGTATTGAGCTATTACATCATCAGTGTCTCAGCCCTGCTGGGGAGTACAATCTTCGCTTGGGAATTACAAAAGAGTTGCATCCTGACATGGTAGCAACATATTCAGGCAGGTCGGTATCTCTACAAGTTGAAATCATTTTCCTTCAAGAATGATAAATTGATGTTAATAACTTAATACGACTTGTTAATTGTTCCTAACAATATTTTCTCATTAAATTAGTCCACAAGTTTTTGAAGGCCATCCGTTTATCGTTGAAGCTGGAATTAGTTTGGGTGGAAAGGATGTAAAACAAGTAAGTTTGAACCCATAGAAGATACATTATACAATAATAAGTTCAAACATTGGATGCCAATCATAACACTTTCTTGAAGGCTATGTATTAATTTCATATTGATGTTTTTCTTGCGACCTTAGATAATATCATAATAGATATGTTTAATTTTGTTATTTTTCCAGTTTTCGAGGGTTCAAATCACATATACAACAAACCCACATGTAATTTACCTAGTTATAATAATCATATCTGTGATATTTTTTGTTAATTTTCTGATTCAATTTAACTTTTATTAATGCTATGGGAATCAAACCCTACTTGAAATAGTATTGTATTTTACAACTTGGCTCTCTGAAAACTTTACTTTGGATGTTTTCATCTAATTTGTGTTCATCTTCACTGTAGGATTTCAGTTTCTAACCTCCATTGCTGCCTCTTGTGTACTCTGTATATTTCAGTTTAACTTAACTATTGTTTCGTGATTAATATATGTTTGGATTATCATATAGATATACTTGACATGGCATTATGGCAATCGATAAACATGAAAGAAAAAAATATTTCCCAAGAATCACGATAATGTATTTTTATGCTTTCATACTCTTCTTATTGTAGGGACTAAACATTTTCCGTTTTGCAAATCGAATACCACTGCTTTTTGAACGAGGTGCTGATGTTGTAACCAGAACTGCACAAAAACGAATCAAGTAAGCTCTTTGGTAAATATTTCAGTTCCAAAAAAGTTATCATGATAAACTTCTGATTTGTGATTTATAGCTGGAATTCTTACAAGATTAATCAAACACAAGATAAAATAGGGGTTTTTGTGAGCATTGTGAGTACAAAAATACCTTTTAAAGGAACTGGCAAGGAATATATTGGCGATGATATAAGTGAAATTTCTTCAGCTGTGAAGGTAAATAATTAGAAATAGTTACACATTATTCTTTTCAATGATCCGTGAATTTTCTGTTTCACGTGTTGATCGTATTTTCAGGTTGCTATTAAACAGTGCTGCCTTCAATTGAAATCTAAAATAGTGAAGAAAATACAAGCACGTGAACGACAAGAGAGAAAAAGAAATTTAACTAGGCAAGTTTAATTTTGTTTGTTTTAAATAACAAATTTAATTAAAAATACTTAACCCTCGATCTCGATATATAGTTCCACTTTCTCTATACTAAAGCTGACAAGTGACAACAATGTATCACCAGTATTATTTGCCTAACTTCCCTAGACCCTAGATGAACATAAATAATGGCTATAAATATAAACCCAAGTTAATTTCTGATTGTTTTTAACTTAAAATGGCATATTGATGGAAACCCATTTGTCATTTGTGCCATACATATTGTTATTGTTGTTATCCTTTTCGTAGTTTCTAAACATCAAGCCCTTTCTGTTTCAGGTATGTTCCAGATGCTTCAAGGGCCATACATGATATGCTGAAAGAAACCGACCTAGATGCTAAAAGAAAACGTCCACTTCCAGATGATTATATTGAAATCTTAAACAAAGTATCAACTAATGAAATTACAGAAGCAACCTTCAGGGATAAACTTATACAACATGCTGAACAGGTAAACCTTAAAAACCAAAAGCCACATAATTCTCTTGTTACTTATATTCTTCTAGAGGATACTAGATTACTCGTGATTCTTTTTGAAAGTACCGAATAAATCAAATATTTTGTTTTATATTATTTCTGACGGTGTTTTTGGTCGTTCAATCAAATAGGTGGATTATGAGATGGCATTAGATTATGCAACACAAACCGGAATTATTGAGGAACCACGAGAAGACATATACATCAAACCATATGAAGAGAATCGTAAATTCCTTGACTTCCATGGTACCAACTTTGTTTTCAGATTCATTGTTTAGATTTTTTTTTTACTTCAAAGCAAATTCATTTCATCTTTTTATTTTATTACTATTATTTGTAATATTATTCTTCATTAATTTAAATTTTTTTTTATGAATAAACGTTTTAAATTAATGGGAGATTTTAGTGAGATATTCAATAAAACATATATCATGATATCTCATGACTCAATAAGCATAAGGACAAACATATCTATTTTTGTATCCCTAATTCCCTATCCATTTATTCCATTACTCAAGGTTTTTTTTTAAATAATTAAATTTTATTAAAATAAGTACAATATCCAAGTACGTGCGTTCATTGTTTATAAATTTTAATCGTGCGTTGAGTCACGTTTCCCTTGCCAATCAGCATCGTTCCTCTCTTTGGAGTGTTCATCGGAGGGTCGATTAATTCTAGCGGAAACGTCGTGGGAATTAACTACGCGACGTCTGGTCTTCGACATACACACCGGAGAATGATGTTTAAAGTAAATCAGATTAATGCAGATCCAATGTTTGAGAATATCGGCTATGACTAACTAAAGAGACTTTGGGATTGGGCCCAACTATTGTGGAAATGAATCTGACAGGCAGGCTGATGGTGAAAGTAAATAATCAAGCAATTAAACGTGTAATATAATTCAAAAGAGAAGTCATCAAGTCAGTCAGATTTTAGAACAGTAACATAATCTCTCTCTTATTTGTAAAAAAAAACATAATCTCTCTCTTTCTCATCTCTATTTAATATTATCAATCTACAGATCTACCATTTCTGGTCTGGATATTTTCAAGGTTCGTGGAGACTGGAGACGAGAGATTTCGATTAAAATTGTAGTCGATTTGTAGACGTTACGTTAAGATCTATTTATCTGTGCAGATGGAAGCAAAGAATGTGTCAATTCCAAGGATTGCGGTGTTGGGTGCTGGTATCTTTGTTCGTACTCAATACATTCCCAGACTAAGAGAGTTAGTTAATTCTGTGGTTGTCGCAGCAATATGGAGTCGAAGCGAGGTAATGACAGACGTTACGTTAAGATCTCTGTAACAACGAATGAGTTTTTGAATTTTTTCATTATGCCATTGCGTTCTGTGATTTTAGGAATCAGCAAAAACAGCGGTTAAACTTGCAGTTGACTTTTCCCCAAATGTAGAATGTAAGTGGGGTGATGACGGTCTCGATGAGATTGCACGTGATGATTCGATTGATGCCGTTGCTGTTGTTCTTGCTGGACAAGCACAGGTTTCGATCTTAACCTTTAATTATTGTATATTTTTGAACAAGATTTTGGTGCTCTCTTTTGTGAATAATTTTTTTGAACTTGTGGTGACTTTAAATTTTTTTTTTAATTGGGTCTTTATCACTTATATCATTCATATATTTCGGATCAGTAATTTAAACATCTCATCACTCAACTTTTTCAAAATTTTGTTATACTATGCCTGTGTTGCTGTCCTTTGAAAAGAAGAAACTCTTCACAATACTTAAATATGCAGGTTCAGATGTCATTGAAGATGCTAAAAGCAGGAAAGCATGTTATACAAGGTAAATGAAAACAGATGATGTTAAGTTATAAATTGCAAAAAAAGCAAGATCTGATTTTTTTTGTTGTTTCTGTGTTCCTTTTAATTCATTTATACGCTCTCTGATCCGAAGAGAAACCTGCTTCCGTAGGTAAGTCTGAACCTTTAACTTCAGTTTCAGTTTGTATGTACATCTGTTTATGTTTTCATCTATGTGATATTACCAGCAAATGATGAGTCTGAAGCTGCATTGTCACAGTACAAAGCTTTTTGCAGCAATGCTTTGGGGCAGCCAATTTGGGCGGTTGCGGAAAACTATCGCTTTGAACCTGCTTTTTTAGAGGTGCTGCTCCAGTTCCATGTTACACTTCAGTTTTGGGTTTGATTATTAACTAGACTTTGTTTTTTCATGAATTGGAATGTATAGGCGCAAAAATTGATCAAAGATGATATCGGCGATTTGATGAACGTCCAACTCATTGCTGAAGGATCAATGAATAGTTCAAATCCTTACTTTTCAAGCTCTTGGCGTCGGGATTTTGATGTAAGAATCCAATAGAATACATTGTTTGATTTATATTGAGGATCATACATAAAGGGTACATTGAGATAAAGATCAATCACATCTCTTGTACAATTTTCAGAATTATTTTAAAGTGTCTACAGGTTTGAGATTGAACGAAATTATACTAATTGACTAAATCAATCCAACCAACTATTGAACATATATTACCAGAACAGATAAAATGCTTAATTTTTTTCCTCTACCAGAAAGCAATAGTCTTATCATTAAAACATCAACTTTATATTGCTGAAAGAGGTGAGTTGATCATTTCAGGGTGGTTTCATACTCGATATGGGAGTGCACTACATTGCAGCATTACGAATGGTATGGTTTCTTGACAGCCTATAAATAGTTCCACAAACATTCTGTGGTAATTCCAATATCTCTGTTTGATCCCAAATAAATAGAATTTTGGGTGCATGTGATGTGAGCAGGTTGTTGGGGAAGTGTCTACTGTATCTGCTGTTTCCCGTCATGTGAATTTAGAGTTACCTCCACCAGACAACTTATCTGCTCTTTTGTAAGTAGTTCCAAGAAAAAATATGAATCCATAATAAAATTAAGAGTATTAGGTATTAACAACAGATTTTTTGACTTAATTATTCTCCAGTCAACTTGAGAATGGTTGCGCAGGGATATTTGTGATGACTGTATCTTCAAAATCACCAAAGGTAGAGAAGAAATTCATTTAAATATTTTATACATGATCAATATAAAGTTGTTAATCATTGTTGTCCCAAGATCTATTGGCGAATTGTTGGGTCTAAAGGAACAGTCCAAGTGGAACGTGGAAACATAGATGGGAAGCATGGTTACTCGGTATGAATCCATTCACAATCACAAATGAAAGAAGTTGTCTTCAACTGTTGTTCTATTTATGTAGTTATAAATTTACGACGTATCTGTGGTTGATACCTTGCAGGTTTTATTTTGGAATGCTGATGGCAAATGCCAGAAGACCTTCCATCCATTTTGTGGTGTCAATGAAGAGCTCAAGGCATTCTTTAACGATGTAACCCAAGCAAAATGGAAGGTAACAAACGATATCTATCTATCTATCTACCACTGTGATCATCTGGTATATTGAATTCCCTTTTTTAATCCATTGGTGTTCTTTCTTTTCAAAAGGGTGCAATCCACAAAGCTGACCCTCGAAGTTTGTTTGTCGAGGGAGCTAGAGACATTGCTGTCCTAGAAGCCATGCTTGAATCAAGTCAGAAACAAGGGGAGCAGGTTGGTGTTAAAAAGTTTTAATTTAAAAAAAAAAACGCATTTGGCAATCCCAAAATCCCAATACATCCTATTGACAATTGGGATTTTTTTAAATTTTATTGCATCGTATTGTTGTTATTTATTATGAAGACTGGTTGAGTTGTGTGCTTAAGTTATAGAAATATGGAATGTCACTCACTCAAACTGTCATATAGTCGAGCTTTGGGCTGTAGAGTTTATAAATTTTATATATTTATCGAAAATTATATTGTTTAATTACGTGGTGAATAGCAGAGAAGAGAATGATTTGTAAATTTAGGACGGAATCGGAAAGGGATCGACGGTGTCCGTTTTGCCGTCGTCGTAAATCATCGGGAAGTGTAGACAGTCATGGTAATTTGTAAATGCTAAATAGCGATGATTGGAATTTGGAAGAATGGAAGAAAAATTTTAAAACGATAATTTAATATTTTAAATTTTTCATGTTTAAATTAAATATAGAATAAATACGAGGACTGTATTTACAAATATAACGTTCGTTTTATTTGGATTCCTTCCTGCGTTTTTTCCGACACGACACACAGTCTCTTTCATTTTTATGAAATTGGGCGTTTCGGAGAGGGGGAGGGGCTCGGGATAAGTACGGCCGCAAGAGTCGGTAATTCTTTTTTACTTCCATAACATCGTTTTATTCTAAGGATTATTATTAAATTCGATTTTTTTTGTGTATAAATGTTTTGTTTTCAAGCTGTAGAAAATCAAATCAAATCAAAGGTTTGTGTTTCCCAGTTTTTCCCATTGCTTATAATCGTACTTGGGTTTTCACTTATCGGATTAGTTTTTCGAATTAACTTTTTTCAGCATGATGGATTAAATTCGAATCGCCCAAAAATTATTTCAACACCTTTCTATATCTAGAATCAATTCCAAGTATCAGGGATTTGCTGATTTGGGTTTTTTCCCCCTCTTCTTTTTGTTCTCGTAGTTACGGATGTTTTTGATTGTCAAGTAGTTTGTTTATAAGAAGCTCAACTCTATGGAACCCCTTATGATGTTTCAAACTAACATTGGAGAAGGATCGGACTTTGAGATCGACGATCCTTCAAAATACGTAGACGTAACAGAAAATGATGTTAGTGACGAAGATATCGAACCAGGTGAACTGACGACTCGCATGTGGAAAGACCGGATCAAATTAAAGCGAATTAAAGAACGGTTCAAAAATATCTCGTCTCATGAAGCATTGGAAAGAACTGACAATAACAATCCCAAGCAGTCCACGGAGCAAGCTCGTAGAAAAAAAATGTCTAGGGCTCAAGATGGGATTCTGAAGTACATGTTGAAGTTAATGGAGGTTTGCAATGCTCGTGGATTTGTCTATGGAATCCTACTAGAGAAGGGGAAACCAGTAAGTGGCTCCTCTGATAATCTTCGAGCTTGGTGGAAAGAGAAGGTGAAATTTGACAAGAACTGTCTTGCCGCCATAGAAAATTATGAAGATGAGAATCTTGGTGAAGCTAGAGAAGGTGGATGGCGGGCAGAAGGAAAAGGAAACTTTAAAAGTCTTATGGATCTTCAAGATGCCACTTTGGGTTCACTCCTGTCGTCATTGATGCAACATTGTAGTCCTCCACAACGGAAGTTCCCCCTTGAGAGAGGAGTTCCACCACAATGGTGGCCTTCATCATATGAAGACTGGTGGATAAAGCTAGGTTTACCCAAAGGCGAGGTTCCTCCATACAAAAAACCACATGATTTGAAGAAGATGTGGAAGGTTGGAGTCCTTACTGGTGTGATTAAACACATGTCACCCAATATAGCGAAAATTAGGAATCACGTCCGCAAGTCCAAGTGTTTGCAAGACAAGATGACTGCTAAAGAGTGCTCCATTTGGTCAGAAGTTCTTAATTGCGAAGAAACTTCATGTCAGTCAAGTGGTGGTATCCGAGCTTCTGAATTGACCGATATGCCGTGTAGTGGTAGCAATAACAGTATTGTTGGTGCAGCTAAAAACTGCCAGGCATCTGCATCCTTACGAAGACAAAAGAAGGGCAGACGGAGGGAAGGAGATAATATTATTGGTCTCTCTGTAGAAAATATAAATTCAACGGCCAATGTAGAAGAAGAGTCATTGGCTGTTAAAAGACCATGCAAAGGATCCAGTATTCTTCACGATGACAATCAATCTGAGTTACCGCAATTGGGTTGTAACATGTCTGATTTTGAGAAATCCGAGTGTGCAGTTTCTGGTTCAAGATCACAAAAAGGGCATGCCGAAAATTCATGTTTGTTTCCTGAACCAACGATCAACGATATTCCTGATGTTCTAACACCCCATTTTTCTAGACAAACAGATGGTCAGTTGTTACACTGTTCAGGATTTGGCGATGTCGATAACAATCCATGCACACTTTGTTTGTATTCATCATCAGAAGTACACGATCTGTCTCATAATAATAGCCAAAAGCACCCTATCCCCCTCGTGCATCAACAGACTGAGGAAGGGATCGAAACCACCAGAAATGGTGGTGTTGATGATAGTCATAATCTTGAGCAAGCGTTGGCATTCGATTCAAATTCCGAAACTTTCCACGAAGATGTCTTCCAATTAGCCGTGGATGATGGATACAAATCATACAATGTGCAGGACAAACTTGTAGTTGAAAATCATCAACAGTATGCATCCCCACTTGATTACACATTCAATTGCAGCCCAATGAATCTTGATTTGGAAAATTTCTCTGTGGACGATTTCTTGCATGGAGAAGAAATCATGGAATATTTGGGAACTTAGATAGATCAACAAGGTCGATAGATACTCTATACATGTATTTTAAAATTATATTTTGATTGCTGACCTTATCATACACAATTCTCAATTATATTTTTCAGATTCAGCATCCGGTAGGGAAGGATGATGTAGAATGAAGTGTTATTTCACAGATCTATCTATCCAGCAATTTTTCAAAGCTGTGCATTATTATGCTAGTCTTCCCAGTTGGCACTGGGCTGTAAAGATCTATAGGTAAATTAATTTTTAGCCAATAATTGTCTGTCGAATGTCAATTAGCATTAACTAGAAATAAATCCAATAATGTAATTTAATACTATAAATGTCTCATTACCTTCCAGTTTCATCTCCATTGGAGATTGAATACCATGGGAAGATTGAAAATGTGTCATTTATATATATACTCTTTTTTTATTCATCTCCATTGCTTTAGGTAGTTTGGCTTATAGCGAAACATAGAAGGAAGAAGAAAAATATAAAATAAAAAGTTTACATCTTTTGATGGAAGGATAGAAAATTGAAAATTAGAAAAACACTAAAAACTATTGAAATCAAAACACTGGTTTAAAAAATATTATTTTTTCTTATTTTATGTAGATGCGTGAAGTATGCAACCTAACCTCAATTAACTACTAAAGTTTAACATTGACTTCCGACCTACAACCAAGAAAAACGAATAAGTGATAAATGTTTTTTATCTTCTAGATATTATTTTATTTTTCAATACAAGTGGCTAAAACTGACAACCATTTAAATCAAATGTTTTCGAATGTGAATCGATAAGTGATAAATGTATTTTGAAATTTCAGATGAAATCTTAGTATTTGAAAATTAGTAAAAATATTTAATCACATCCTTTCTCATACCAATTTCATGCCTTATATAATATTAAATGATCAAGATTGAATGGTCAAGTTCTTATTTAATTCAAAGATTATAATCAGAAAGAAGTTCATAATATATATAAAAAAAAAAAAAAAGTCAGATCGATTGATATATAAATAATTATATATCTTATTTATCTTAACATTAAAGCTAAGTAGGAGAGAGCCTAAATTCTAGGGTTCTGAGAAATTTTCTCCAAACCTAAAGTGACTAAAAAAACTAGGAATAATTCTAAAAAAAAATGAAGCGTGTACAAAAGTCTTGAAAAAGACCACGCGTACTGTAAGAAATGCACGCATTTCTTAACATTTCAAACTTCAAATTAAAATTTTCGAATTACACTGAATATTCCCTTCTCAATTAAAAGAGAATCGACAAATAATGAAGTGGGACCCACTAAAAAAAAACATCAACTGATCTACTGTCTACGATGTATCTAGGCCGTACATACGTACTTTAACTACACGATGTCATCATGACAGGACATGACGTCATCAAATCGGATCGGAAAACCAGAGTAGAGGTGGAGGTGATTATAAACGATGACTTGGTCACCACTGCAATTGGAAATTTGGAATCGACGAACAGTTTTTCCTTCTCATGATTATAAAGTCTTCCGTGATTTCTTTATTTAGAAAAGACAACATCAGTTGGTGAGGTTCAGCGATCAACAACTGCCTGCTACACCTTCTCTCTTTTTCCTTAATTCTCCCTGCAATCAAACAACAATAAACCATCCATTGATCGCCGGCCGGAGAGAATTCAAAGCTATCTTATGATCACCCAATCAGTGGTAGCTAGCTAGAAGCTTAGAATGGATTATTCTGATTCAGACCTGCAGAAGAAGCAGCAGCAAGTAGTGGAGAACCAACCGATACCTTATGGATTATTAGTGCAGCAACCACCGTCATCTTCCTTGACGGATACCTTCATGTAATTAAGATTATCTATCTAGCTAATTTGAATATGATCATATTGATTTCATTTGTGTTCTTTTTTCAGGAATAAAGAGAGTAGCGCTGCATATGATTTGGGGGATTTGGATAAAGCTCTATTTTTATATCTTGATGGGCAAGAACAAAAACGTAATTAAGTTGATCAATTTTTGATTTCATTCCCTATATATTATGATTCAATCCCATCCATATATATATATTTTTTTTAAATCCAATCCATATTGATTCTGCAATCAATATGAATTTTGGTACGCTTTCATCGTCCAGGGATCGATGGAGTTCATCAATTAGGTAGAATTACAACATTATTTCAATTAATTTTCTGCAACAAAACAATTCAAACGAGAGATGATTTTGACAGATCAACCCACTCAAGCTTTTCAATTCATTCATTTATATTAAACTAGATCGATTGATTGATCGAACGTTTTATTATTCAAAGAATATATATTAGAGTGTTTTATTAATTTAGAGTTGTTGTTCAGAAGATATAATGTCTGCAGGAATTCATGTATGCAGAAACTTTGAACATCTTCCCATCCCTACCCATGCATGAAGAACCATCCTCATCCTCGAAGGTACTCTACAGATCAGCTTCCCGATATATATGTACTGTGTTCAAGATTAATAAAAATTCTTTCTTTTTTCTGATCAGGGCGGTGGTACAGAATTGGCATCGCCCAGCACTAGCAGCAGTACCAAAGTATCGTCAGACAAGACCATGGAATTGGGTAATCGTAATTACATGACAACCTCTGATCTTCCCTCCACCGCCGGCGCCAGTGACAGCAAAGATCCCAAATCACAAGTAAAGGTCAGTTTCATGAAAATTTATAACAACAACTCCAATCCAGTTGCATGTTGAATTTTTTTTTTAAAATCTGTGCAGCGTGAAACGAGCCCGATCAAACCAGGCGCATCCCGTTCCGACCAAGTGCGCAGTCCGAGAATATCAGATTCGAAGGTGCCCCCGTCGATGAGTGATTTTTATATATATCGATTGATAGGAAATCAGAAATATTTAAGCATCGATCTGAGAATATCTTTTTTTTTTTTGGTTAATCAACAGACATTAAGAAGATTAGCTCAGAATAGAGAGGCGGCTAGGAAAAGTAGACTTAGGAAGAAGGCTTATGTTCAGCAATTAGAATCTAGCAGGATAAAACTCACCCAGATTGAACAAGAACTCCAAAGAGCTAGATCTCACTCTCAGGTGAATGGACACAAAATTGCATGTATGCATGCATACATACTTCATGATAAGTTACGTTCTTTAATGTGATTAAATTAAAATAGGGTTCTTACTATGGTGGGGGAGGAGGGGCAAGCTTTAGCGATCATGGTGTTCCTTCGGGAATTGGAGGAATCAGCTCAGGCATGGATCGATCTCCTCTAATAAAGTTGCATGTCCAATAAATCCAATTATTATTTGGTGCTGTTTTTGATGATTAATTAATCTGTTCAATGCATGCGTGTAACTGCAGAAGCGGCGATGTTCGATATGGAATACGGAAGATGGTCGGAAGAACATCACCGACTTATGTGTGAGCTCCGGGCAGCGATGCAAGAGCCTTTGGGAGACAACGAATTAAGAATCTACGTAGACAACTGTTTAGTGCACCATGATGAGATGATAACTCTGAAATCCATTGCCATAAAAACAGACGTCTTCCATCTAATCTCCGGTACCTGGAAGAGTCCAGCCGAGCGCTGCTTCCTGTGGATGGGAGACTTCCGGCCATCCGACATAATCAAGGTACGTATGCATGCATGAGCGAATTGATTCGATCTCCATAAAAAAAAATATCACCTCTTGACTCTATCTATCTATCTATTAATTAAATAAATAAATAAAGACGGCTATACGCATGCATGCATGTAGATTGTGCTGAGACATATAGAGCCATTGACGGAGCAGCAACTGGTGGTGATGTGTAACTTGCAACAATCAACGCATGAGGCGGAGGAGGTGTTCACGCAAAGCTTGGAAGCCTTGCATAGGTCTCTTGCCGATACCATCGTCTCCGACGAGCTAAATTCCTCTTCCAACATGACCGTCTACATGAATCACATGGCCCTCGCCGTTAATAAACTCTCCTCCCTCGAAAATTTTATCCGGCAGGTAAGAATTCGAAAACATGTGTATTGAATTAGATTAAGAATTAAAAAGAAATATATATATACCGATCGAATTTGTTCTTCACTTGGCGCAGGCTGACAGTCTAAGGCAGCAGACGCTCCACCGCCTGCACCAGATACTGACAATACGACAGGCGGCACGTGGCTACCTTGCCATGGGAGAGTACTTCCATCGTTTCCGTGCTTTAAGCTCGCTCTGGCTTGCTCGGCCGAGGCAGGAGTAGCGCTCTCAAGCATCGTGTATTTTCATATATTTAGAACTACCGATCTTATTTTTTATCAATAAATAACACTTCATGTTTACTATCTCCTTCTTAATTTTAGTATTTTACTAACTAAACCCTAAACCCTATTCAAAACCCTATCCAAAAAAAATCTTTCATTTATGGATAAATAAATAAAAAAACAATAGATTCGAAATTAATAATAGATGCATGTAATTATTAATTAACGTGCATTATATAAATAATAATGATTGAGAGCTACGTATAAAAAAATAAATCTCCACCCTCTTAACCTTAGGGTTTTTATGATAATTAATGGTGATTGTAAGATTTTTTTTATATTTATTCTAGCCTCCTAGGAAAGAACGAAAAAACAAGAAAAGAAATTGAAAAACTACCAAGGCGAGAAATGGGGGCCAAAAAATTCAAGTGCATGGAAGAAAAAGAATCGGTTTCATATATGCGGTAGATATCATGATGCTGTAACTTTTTTTGCCTTTTGCTTCTTCTGATCATTTTTTGGAGATAACCCCGCGCCTAATCCAACTGGAGGAGCAGGAGCACGATCATTGGAGTTGATCACAGAAGCATTGTTTTGGTTTTGAATGGTTGCACCATCAGAGCTGCTGCTGGCTTTGACGTTGCCCTTCTTTGGGGCCATTGATGAAGCGTCAGGGACAGCACTCGAGTTCATGATGTTGCGTATCTGAGAAAGATCTGGTGTGGCTTGGACTGGAACACTGTGAGTGTGAACAGGAACTCCTCTTGCTGCTGCCTTCTTTCTTATTTCTGTTGCTGCACGAGCAGCTCTTTCGTCAACCCCTCTACCTCGAGGAAGAGTGTCCCCGCGAGGGGAAATAGTTGACTTGCTGGACCTGACAGCTGCATTCTGGAAAGCCTGTAGCAAGTCAGGGTTTGCCTGTAATAAAATTCATTAGAAACCCAAAGCGATTGTTTTCGATTGTAATAACAATAAACCCAAAAGGCCAACATCCCAAATGAAAATTGCAGATGAGGAACCCTACTTTCAACATTTCAATTGTCTTTTGGGCTGATGATGCATCTATCGATTGCATCTTTTGCTTCTGCGCATTAACCTATTTTTAGCCAAACAAAAAGTACTGTTGAGACAAAAAATTATTATTTGAAAGAAAGAAAAAATCAAGATGAAATAACCTGAACATCTCTCATTTTAAATGTCTTCACCCAGTTTTCAGAATCACGAGTCCTTAAATCATCACTGCCCAATTGCTTGTTAAATATTTCATGAGTTTTTGTCTCATGCTGTAAGTGAAATTACAAATGTCATTTTGAGAAAAGACCAATAGAAAATAAAATTTGTATGCATGGGTCAGAAAGTTTGTATACGCACCTGAAATGAAAGTTTGTAAGCACCAATACAATTGAATGCAATTGCAAGAGCATGGTAACAAACTCCAGTTTGGATATGTTCTGGACCAAGAAGCCTCTCATTTTTCTTCAATGCTTCCTGTAAATACCGGAGAGCTGTATTCATTTTTCCTGCATCCTGGTACATCATGGCAACATTGATGAAAGTTGAAGCAACATCAGGATGTTCTGGACCCGATGATAAGCTTAGCAACAACAATGTACGGGACATGTGACGCATAGAAAGTTGTGTTTGATTAAGGCCATGATAGAAGAGAGCCATGTTACCATAGCTGTAAATAACGATCAGATGTTTGTTAAAAAAAAAAAAAGCAGAAAAAGCATCGAGAATTAAAGAAGATATTTCATCATACCTGTGTGCGGTGTCAGGATGATCTAAACCAAGACACCGTTCATTGATAATTAGTTCTTTGTGCTGCTGCATGATGGCTCCAGCCATATCTCCAGCATGGTAGAGAACCATTGCAAGATATCTGAAGTGGAAATTAATTAAAAATTTTATTATTTAAATTTTATTCAAAGAGTAGAATATCAGAACATATTTCTCAAACCTGCAACAGTTGGCCACATCTCGATGCATTGGACCAGTAACCTGTAGTTGAAAAAATATATGTAGCACTACCACATAATCAATAAATGTAATTTAGAGGTAATTGAAAAATGCTTACTTGCTGAAGTAAAGAAAATGCTTCTGAAAATATTGTATACGCCTCATTAAGTAAGCCCTGGACAAAAAATGTATAATCATTTACAAAAAATGATAAAAAAATCTTCGAACCAAAAAAAAAAATCCAAAAACTACCTCAGTCAATCGAGCTTTCCCATTTTCAATAAGATCTTTAGCTTCTGAACAAGAAGGGACTGAATGCTTTACAACTGGCAGAAGATTACAAATATCCAAAATCTTGAATGGAGAAGCAACTTCAAAATTGTACTTTCGTGCAACAATGGAAATCCCCATCTGTACTATTATATTTCTTATCAATAAAGTATGATAAAAAAGTAAATATTTTTATTTTTAATAAATCAGTATCAGTATCATGCAAACTAGTAAGGTTGCACATTTAGCTTGGGTTTATCTACCAGGTTCATTACATAAACGAACCAAGACCGAGCTCACTTTACTGAACAAACTATATTTGAATTCACCTTTAGACACAAATTTCGAATAACAAACAACTTTTTCACTCGTGATCTTGCTTCCTCTGGCAATTCAAACTAGTAAGAGAAGAAAAAGAAAATAAGTTTCAACAAATAGGAACAAAGAAATTCCTACTAGCAGTAAAACAAAATAATATTACCTGGTATTTTGATTTTGCGAATTCTTGAATATGAGACCAAAGACTATCAGTCGTTAAAAGCATGTATGCTGCAGAGTGGTTTGACTGGGAAGCTGCCCCAGATTGGGATTTCTTGTTCGATTTTCGACCAGGAGTGTGTTCGGCATTGTCCTGGACAAAACACGTGGTATAAATAAAATTTATGATCAGACAAGCAAAATGGCAAATAATGATTTACTAAATAAATATGAAAGCAATAACTAATAATAAACAATCTGATTATTTAAAAAATTACCTTCTTATAGATCTCTTTTGTATTGCCAGGTGAGACACTACCAGTAAAACAATTGAGAAAATGGGAAACGGCAGGTGCAAGATCTTGATCCTGTGATTCTCTCAAAATTTCCTGCATGAATCAAATAATATTAGAATAAAGTAATGAAAATTAAAAACTAAAATTTATTATAATTAATAATGATATTAAGGCATTTGAATATGTTTATAAATAAACATTTAAAGCTTGAAAAAAGAAAAAAAAATCCTATAAATTATTTCGATAAGAAGATCAATCTGTCACCTTTATTATATGCTTTGCCGACCTAACAATGATTTCTGTTGTAAAAATGTCCCACAGATGAGGAAGGTGCTTGATATCATTAGCTATCTGACAATTAAATTCAAAATTATTATTAAAACACGACCAGATTTGGGTAGAATGTTTTTGAAACCTAAAATTGAAGCCATATACTTTTCCAAGATATCGGATATTTATCCCATGAGCATGAAGTGCATCGGTTAATGTCTGACCATCCATAGGGGAAACTTCAAGAGAGCAAAGATCTTTAACAAACTTTGGTAAAACAACTTCCACAAGATATGCAGTAGCTTTTTTAACACCATTTTCATCAGAATCAATCTCCTGGTAAATAGAAACACAAAATGCTGATAAATAATCGTGCAAAAATCAAAACTAAAAATAAACATATAATAATATAAATGCTGACCTCTTCTGTTCCTGCTATCTTAAACTCAGTAAAAACATTTGGATTCAGTAGTATTTCTTCGGATGTGTTTTCACAAATTGTGCTAGAAGATTTTTCAGTTATAATTACAGAACTCTTAGGATTTTTCTCCTACATTAGAAACATATTTAAACTAAGTATATAATATGTTGATTAATATAATAAAATAACCAACAAAGTTCTCAGGCTGCAGTTAAGCAAGGTAACTTCAAAATGTAATAAGAAGAAATACAATCATAATTGAAGCATAAAAGAAAGTGGTGCTTACACTAGTTTCCAAACTGCCAATGTCTTCAGATGTTGGAATGACTGACTCAGCTGGAGCATCCACAGCTCCATTTGAGGCACGTTTTGACATAGTTTCAGCTTCGGTCTATTAACAATCATTAACAAATCCACAATTAAAAACTATTTTATAAAAAAACATAACAAATGTGAAATAGATTTTTGTAAATGATGACCTGGCAAAACGAGGTTATAAGTTCTGGTCGTAAGACACAAAATCTGGAATTTGGCCCATTAAAATTCACATCCCTTGGAGTTGCTCTCATCAAATCTAAAATATAATGCCTAAAGTAGATGACAAATATAACAGAGTAATTAACAGAATGATAAATAATTGTTTTGTTAAGACGTCAAGATATAAAGTTTGATAAGGTTTTAAATTCCATGAATGTCTGGAAATTCCATAGAGGTGTATATATATATATTATATATGCATACTTATTATATTTTAAAATTTAAGATACGAGCTTTCAAAAAAAAATTGAAGTGTATTGAAGAAAAATCTTTGTATTTTTTCTTCTATACAGCTTTAAACTATTTGAGTAATAGAATTCAAATAGTATAGTTGTTGAACTTCAATGCAGGCATATACAATTTCAACCAAATAGGACTGATAACATAATAATGACCTGTTGTCACTCCCAACAATACCCTTGCATTCTACTGGGGCAGCCAACTTCACAGATTTTCCAGCACCATCCAACACTGTATGCTCTTTTATATGGAGATGTTTAGCAGCCTCCAGAACCTAAAAGATGTGATAGAAATATAATAGGAAGAAATGAATTTTGATCTTAATAAGTGAAGGTTCAAAGTTGAAACTTCCAATTAAAAGTCTATTGATGATGAAACTTCCAATACATGTAAAAATATGATTTAAAACTAGACGATCCATTGATGATGAACAATGAGACAATTTAGCTGAGTTCTATTTATCCCCTATTTGATCGTGTAGATATTTTACTGAGTTTTTGTTGTTGAGACAGATCATTTAAATTTAGCTCGTTCTGTTTTCCTTTCAGTAATGATTCATGTCTCTAGCTGCAACTTTATCTATAACTTCATAATTAGTAAAGCTCTCCATTTCAAAATAATATATGAATCGAAATGATTGAAGATTGAATGGTAAATGAGATTAGTGTTTACATCATTACATATATGTACTTGTTTTAGTTTGTATTTGATTACTGTTTGCAGGTAATTAGTTATGTAATATGCAATTCATCTTTTTTCATCGAATTAAGAACCATGTATCCTGCAGAATACATTCAAGTTGAATCCTTTTGAGCATCTAAATTTCTCTTACACAAGCACAAGAAGCTTTTGGAGGTATTATACTATCATATAGGATTTTATTTATGCAAAAAAAATATAATGTAGCTCATTAATCATATTGACAATGGCAGCATTGGCAAAGGCCCAGCAGTTGCTACTTGATCCGCAAGAAAGAGAATATCTTCTTAATCAAATCAAATCTGCAAAAGGTGAGATAAGGATATTTTCTTTGCTACTTTCATTTTTTTTTCAAGCAGAATAATTTCATTTTATTTATTCATTTAGAAAATATTCCATTAGAAATGGCACGCGGACGGAGTCGTAAACGAACAAACGACGGACGATCACAATCTGCAAGAATAGATCAAGAAATCGTAGAGGACCGCTTCGATGAAGAACATCGAAGAAAATGGACAAAAGGATTGAGACAACCGGATGCACCAACTCCCGCCACTATTCTTAAGAGCGGGTGAGTATTTTCATTATAATTCATTATATTTTATTATTTAATTTGATTGTTTTTTATAGAACTTTTACAAACAATGTAAGAAGTCAAATAGGAATATTAGTAAAAGGTACTATAACGTCACCTTTAACTAAATGGACTTCTTGGAAAGAAGAGGAAAAGGAAAATATTTTCGTCAAATTTCTGGTATGATTTATTTATTTATTTGTCATTTTTTCCATATGTCATTTTTTTCCATATGTAATGTTTTTGTCTTTATGTAGTGCTATTTCTCATTTGAGGACATTCAATTGGCTCGCGAATGTTTTGATAATTATGTACAATTAAATTATACATGTTGGTTGTATAAAGCGAGACAAGAGGCAAAGAAATTGGCAAAAGTTGGCACACTGACCAGATCTTGCGCTAGATTTCCACCGATATACCTTTCTGCGGAAGTATGGAGTGAAATGATTGAAATTTGGTTAAAAGAAGATTGGAAAAAAAAATCCGAAAAAGCATCAGAAAATATGACAAACAATCCAGATTACATGCCATACACGGGTGGATCTTGTTCAGTTGCGGCCACTCATGAAAGAATGGTAAAAAAACATTTTTTTCATATATTTTACATTTATCATTCTAATTTTTTTGAGTATAACAATCAGAATGAAGAAGCTGGTTATGAAGTCGGTCACTGTGAGGTTTATAAGAAAACACATAGTTTGGCTAAGACAAACGACTGGGCCCATCCAAAGGGAGGATGCTTCATTGTAAGAAAATTCGTTAGAAATGCTTTGTTTTAAAATATTTAAGTCATATTTTTTATTTATTATTGATTTTCATTTTTATAGGCTGACTATAATGAGCTTCAAAGAAATGCAATGGAAGCAGAAAATTCTGAGATCAACTCATCTAATGGATCACACACACTCCCTGATAATTTGGAATTATGGGTCGAAGCTACTGACGGAAAAAAGAAAGGTCGTGTGCTTGGAACCAGAGCAAGTGATCCATTGCCATTACCAATTCCTGATAATATGGCGACTTCACAGAACACAACGACGAATTATATAAAAATTCAACAACAAAAAAGTAAAGAAGACTTTGATCCAGTTCAAGAGGCCATTAAAAAACAGATGCCGGATATACTAAAGGAACTAAGGGAAGACTTACGTCGAGAGACGATTGAGGTAATTAGCATTTATATATAAATCAATATTCATATTTTCTTTGTAATTTCAATTTTTTTTTACATTAGGGTCAGTCGAGCCAAGAACACGACAACATAATCACGCCTACTACAAGATATTCAAATGTCGAAAATGTTGGCAAAAAAGCGACTAAAAGTCCGACTAAAAGTGGGACGAATAGCGCGACTAAGAGCATGACCGACACTAACAAATAGGTTCCTCTTTATTTATCTTTTCGTTTAGTTTTGTTTTAAATGACATGAATTGTATGAAAATTGGAATGGTATGGAATTGATGGTATGTTTTGGAATTGTATAGAATGGTTTAGAATTCATTCCTTTTCTTTTATCTTTTGGAATGGTATAGAATTGAAGAATTGAATGAAATGTTTTGGAATTGATTGGTTCATTGTTTTGCATAATTTTTATGGATATTTGTGTATGAATGGAATGTGTATGAATATATGTTTGAATGCTTTTTTCAGGTTATATGAATGTGTAAGACCTTCAATAGGCGTCTTCTAAAATGTAAATATTTTCTATAAATATTTTAGAAATTAGCCACGACCTTTTGGCATTTAGCCACGGATTTTGGCCGTGGCCCTTCACTTTCAACTCTGTTTCAAGGATTTAGCCACGGCCAGTTAAGGATTAGCCACGGATTTTGGTCGTGACCCTTCACTTTCCATTCTGTTTCAAGGATTTAGCCACGGCCAATTAAGGATTAGCCACGACCAAAATCCGTGGCTAAATTTTATTTAGCCACGGAAAATTAGCCACTGAATTATACCGTGGCTAATTTTTTAACATTAGCCACGGATTTTGGCCGTGGCGAAAATAAATGGCCGTGGCTAATATTTAGCCACGGAAAACCATTTCCGTGGCCAAAAAACAGTAGCCACCAGACTTACAGCCACGGCAGCTCCCGTGGCTAATTCCCGTGGCTAAATCAATTTAGCCACGGATTTTGCCATTTAGCCAGTGAACTTGGCCGTGGCTGTTTCCCTGTTTTCTTGTAGTGTGTACTTAATTCGTCATTGGGTGACAAATCATCACCATCAGGTCTAATGTTACTACACTCATTGGGTATGTTAAAGTCTGGACGACTTTGGGGACTCAAAGTCAGATCAACAATATTACTAACTTTTTCAGCAACATAATCTGTTTCGGCTACTTTTTTAGGATGACTCGGGGGACTCAAAGATTTCAGATCAACAGGATGACTCGGGGGACTGAAAGAGTTCAGATCAACAGGGTGACTCAGGGGACTCAAAGAGTTCAGATCAACAGGATGACTCGGGGGACTCAAAGATTTCAGATCAAAAGGATGACTCGGGGGACTCAAATATTTCAGATCACCACCATAATCTATGTTCGCCACTTTTTCAGTAACAGTAGAAGGCCTCACATACGGTACTAACTTCATATCCTCAGGATCATGTGTGGAATTTAATTTCTCAGTGATACCCTCGCATATATTCTTAATTCGCTCATGTGAAAATAATGTCTTAGAAGATTCTTCCACCTCACTACTTAGGCACTGAATCATTTTCTACTCTCTCCTTACCAAATGAACCTCCCATGTTTAATAGTAATTAACAACTACTTGTCAATCGATTACCTGAAAAAGAACCACAATTCATTGCTATAGAAGAATATAAAATAAAAATTCAACTTGATATTTACATCATAATATTCATTAACCAATAAAAATCCCATTTAAATAACTGAAAACAGAGATATATATAGAAAAACAGAGAAAAAAACATATTAAATCTTATATTAATCTTATCCCATATTCCTCATCCCATATTCATTAATCCATCAAATACCATATTCATTAATCTTTTAAAAGTAATCCCAATTCTGATTTCATGATTAATCTAATATTAAATACCATATTAAAACGGAGAAAAAAAAACATCCCATATTACAATAGATTTTATGACAATTCATTGCTATAGAAGAATAAAAATTAAAAAATCAACATGATATTTACATCATTTTATTCAAAATAATATACAAAATCCATGATATCAACATATACAAAATCTTTAAAAAAAATACAAACAGAGGAAAAACTGTTGGCCGCAATGAACCAAACGACAACAGTCTTTGGAGCATCAATTCATTTAACTCAAACTCTGAAAACAGAGAAATATGGAGACAAGCAAGGGGAAAAAATGGACAACCCATCATAGTGAAATAGGTACATCCATCCATTAAATTCATTAAACCCATCCAAGAAAGAGGGACAATCATAGAAAAATAATAGACAATGGTCGAGGAAAATGGAACCATTGTTTATTGTACAGAGGGAAAATGGAAACAATAAACAATCAAAGAGGGAAAGTCGAGAAAAATGGAAGTACAGAGAAAATGAACGGCAAAAAAAATGGAGATCATACGAAAGAAGAGATTATACGAAGAAGATTCGACACTCACATAAAAAAACGAACGGAGGAAGCACATAAATGGAGGAAGAACAGACGATAGCGCCGGGAAAATAAATACTTATCGGACACGGACGTGCGATCTATCTCACAACGCCGGACAAGGAAACGAAACGAAATGGACAAGGAAACGAAAAGAAATTGAAAATGGAACCCTAGTTATTGTAAACCTATTTCACCAGAGGACGCGTCGATCGAAATGGAGAGAAACTGCCCGACGTGATTCAATAACTGATTAGACAGTACGACGCTAATTTCGAACTTCGACTGACACTCTAGTCACAACAACTAGTGAAAAGTTGTTAACAATTCTACTTCAACTGTCATTAACAATTGGACGGCCGACATTAAATTACGACATCCAACGGTCAGGATCTGCACGTCGCATGTGATGTGTGACCATAATAAAATAAAGTCTATTTTTTTAGACAAGATTTATTTATTTATTTACAAATTCATACTAACTGTCTAAGTGTCTAACCGTTAAAAACAATTACAATACTTGGAAAATAAAATTTTACATTTATCCAAAGAGAAACAAATTTGTACTGTACACTCTATTTTGTAATTTCGTTAATAATATTTAATTCTTTTCAAAAAAATATTTGTGCACAAGTTGCTGATGATATTATTTTAGGTATTTCAGTTGATTATTTCTTGGATTAAACATTTGTTTCTAAACTAACAAGACAAGAAAACTATTTGTTTCTTGCAAATGTGATCGCTGCTGAATCTATCCCTTTAAATCTTTAATTATGATGTTTCTTTAAATGTTTCATATCATATATTTCTATGACCATACATTCACAAATCACAATTCTACCAATTAAATTTTTTGCATTGTTTTTAATTTATCATGTTCTAGTGTCAAGTGCAATTGTTACTTGTGAACTGTGCTTGCAGCAATTCCTGCTGCAAAAATGCACGTTTATTTTATCTCAAAAAGCATTGCTTTATTATTGAATGCTTACAGAGAGTTACAATGTCAAGAGTAGATTTCCTGATACCAGGTCTCCATATAACTCTAAAAACAAACTTATCAAAGGTGTGGAACATCACAGCGCGCACACCAAGAAATAGGAAATCGTGAACATAAATTGTTGTTTGAAGAAAACATTGAAAGATTTACCAAAACATATCTAACATCATTTCAATTCTTTGAAGAGCTTGGGAGCAACCTGCAACCCATAAAATTTATGATGCACATCAGTGAGTGAGAATTTTAATTCTGATCTATTCATAATCAGTACAATTTTAGCTTGCTTACACATTTGTCGACACATGACCAATAATCAAAGTACTGCCCCGTACAGTGTTTGGTACCAGTTTCGTCATCTTTCACTCTTCCTGTGCATTTCTGTCAAGATAATAAATGCATTTGTTGGCATCAAATATTTTAGAATTATCATAGTAGAATAAAAAAAATTAAAGAGATGACGAATATCAGTCATCACAGATTGCATAATCTACCATACCTCATAGTCGACCCAGGATTTAACACATTTAGGTTTGCAACGTTCCTCATGATATGCCTTCTGATCAACAGGTTCCTCGTCAGACCTATGTTAAGCAACATAATATGAGTATCAGAGTATATAACCACAATGAATAGGTTATTCAGGTTCTACTAATACCATATACTCTGGTTGTTAGGGGAAAACCCCATAACATTAAAAAACACCGCAGAAAATTTCAATACAGATATAAATATAGACAAACCAAAAAAATATAGGATGACATAAAAGTACTTTTTTTATTATAGAAGAAAATTCTATCTTCTCATCAAAGGTGATAATCAAAAGACAGTAAATAAAACGGTTAGATGTTAAAATATCCTTAACTGATTAGTCCATCCATGCTCCAAAGTATGAATTAGAAATAATCCATACATGAATGAATAAAACATTGGAACCATTTCCATGTCATGCAAAATAAATCCTAGTAAGTTATATCGACGAAAGCAAGGACAGAAAATATAAAGAAAAAAGAAGGCAAACATTATGTGAAATCTTTCTAATGGATCTAATTTTTGAATTAAAAAAATGGCAAACTGATCCGAACATTGAATTATTTGGATATATGTACTCTTAGAATATTTTAAAGATAACATGATGAAAGATGCAATTGCTATTGAGCAATATTAATATTGCTTAGGATCCAAGCTATTGGTAAAGTTGCAAACCACAATATGCAAGTACAGATTATGGGTACGAAATTGTATTTCTAGAGAAAGTTAGATATTCATGTCAAATCATTGGGAAGCTCTAATAAACAAAAAAGTAACACTGGTTGATAATTGGCATGACAATTAGGAGAGGAAAATGGTATTCTTGTGTGACATTACAAACAAACACCAAAAAATGCAGTAGACAGGCTGTCGATTACAATACGAGGAAGAAGAAGAAAATCAAACTCGAAAAAAAAAATTATAAGCGTCAATGACATCACACATTCAGAAGAAGAAATAATGGAAAATGGTGAAAAAATCGACCGGCAACGGCAACAGCAATCGTCGAACTCACATGATGGTGCGCTGAAAAAAGAAGAAACCGGAGTAGATTCGATCCTGTAAGAAAGACAAAGTAGAAGAATCAGAAATCGAAAAAATCCAAAAGAACAAAGTGGATCGTATTCGACGTCTTCTTACCCTTCTTTCTCTCTCGACCAGAGAATAGGCGGGCGGAAAAGGGGAAAAAAATCAAGAATGCATCCAACGAAATCTCAATTTGATCCACACCTTATTTTTGCGTGATATTTATAAAATATCCCTACATTCATTAATAATAAGAAAAAAGTTAAAAAAAGAGAATAGATTTGCTTTAATTTAGAATAAGACAAAAGAGATGGTTATTATTGATAAATACACGTGATTTTGGAATTTCGCTGTACCCGGTCAACTGCGAGCAGATTAAGCGTCGAGTGAAAGAAGTGGGGGGGGAGGTACAGACGACTGGAAAAGATGCAGATATTTGTGAAAACCCTAACGGGAAAGACGATCACTCTGGAGGTTGAGAGCAGCGATACCATCGACAACGTCAAAGCTAAGATTCAGGTATATGTGAATCATGTCTTTGTTTTCTTGGAGTGATCCCAGAGATCCTGGTTTAGGCGGTGTTGTAGTTTAGGGTTTAGGGGATTTTAGAAGAAAGAAGTTCTTTTTGTTTGTTTATTATGGGGTCAAGAATAATATAAGATTAGTCGAATCGAATGGAATGGAACTGAATTAGGGGAACAACATGAACTGTCTTTATTTCTTTTCATTTCCGTTATCACCGGCAATCGATTATTTCTGCATCTTTCTTTCTGTTTTGTCTTATTGCTTACTAAGTTACAATTAGATAGTTAGATGAAATATGTTGTTAGTGGTGGGTAAAGGATTAATTTTTTATGTTCAGAAGCATTTTCGTATGATTGATTTACAAAACAACATGCAATATGATTACAATTGTATGCAGTTGGGGATTTCTTTTCCATCATGTATGGATGACAAATATGATTGAATTGGTATGCAAAAGGTTATCATTGGTAGTTAGGAATTACCCGCGTATTTTCTAAAATCTAAAAGTTGTTTAATTTTTTTGTTTTTACTAAATATGATTGAATGTGACTCGATATTGAACGTAGAGATCTACCATTAATTATCAAATACATGATGTAGATAGATTTACCATTAATTATCAAATACATGATGATGATATAACTCTTTTCTTGCGAATTGATGAAAATAATTTATTGTTTCCATTCGAAGATGGTATTAAGATTGAAGGTATGTTTGAATGATTTGCAGGACAAAGAAGGGATACCCCCTGATCAACAGAGACTGATCTTTGCTGGAAAACAGTTAGAAGATGGGCGAACTCTGGCAGATTACAACATTCAGAAAGAGTCCACTCTTCACCTTGTCCTAAGGCTCAGAGGTGGCACAATGATAAAGGTGAAGACTCTCACTGGAAAAGAAATTGAAATTGATATAGAACCGAATGATACAATCGAAAGGATTAAGGAGCGTGTGGAAGAGAAAGAAGGAATCCCTCCTGTTCAACAAAGGTTATAATTACCTAGTGATAGATATATTACATGATTGGTCTCTTTAATCATCTCTTCACTCATTGGTTGTGTAATGTTTATTCTGATTGTTGTCGTTCAGGCTTATTTATGCTGGAAAGCAGCTCTCAGATGACAAGACTGCCAAAGATTACAACATTGAGGGTGGATCGGTTCTTCATCTCGTGCTTGCTCTCAGGGGTGGTGGCAATTAAAGGAAAATTAGAAACCTCTCTGATCCTATTTCACTTGAATTTACCGAAAACATATACCATGAACTTGATTTGCTTGCACGAATAATTAAACATTAGAAATTGGGATTATCAATGCTTTTCTTTCATTCTTCAATTAAGTTTGATGGCAGAGAGTACTCTGTAATTTTTCATGGTATCTAGAACTTGTCAGCTATTTTTGGGAATTTAATTACTCTGGTTTCTGTTGAATTGAAAAAAAATCTCAATATAAATAGAATAGATCATAAAATTTGCACTCAAATCTTTATCAATTATTATTACAATCCTATATAATCTCTATATATAAATAGATTTTCCTTGTTCCCTTTAATTGTTAAGCATATAAATAAACCATTGTTCCACATCTTTTCCATATATTTTGTATTAGTATTTAGCCATGACGAAGTCACAAGTGTTTTTGATGATTGTTGTGACCATGCTCATTGCTATATCGGCTGGAATGGTAGAAGCAGTAACAATGTGCTATGCCCCTAGCAAAACTTTCCATGGGAAATGTAAAGACGATCCACAAGGTTGTAAAGCTGCATGTATATCAGAAGGTTTTGATCTTGGTCCCTGCAGAGGTTTTCTAATACAGAAGTGCGTTTGTTTTAAGGATCATTGTTTGCCACTGAAATGGCGGGCGGGGGCATGAACTTATGGAAATCTTCGAAAATTAATGTTTAGTAAAAATTGATGATATGTGGGTGTGTTAAGTTGGAATAAAGTAAAGTCTTTTGTGTTATCTATTTTTAAGATTTTTTTGATAATAAAAGATATATGTCTACAAGATAAATTATAGAGCGAGGATTTTCCTATCCGAAGTAGGAAAATCCCCGTCTCCATCCCCGACCGAAATCTCCGACCATTTCCGGATACGAGGATGGAAATTGAAATGTTCGTCCTGAATAATCCTCGTACTTGGAGAAAATTTTATATAGTATAATTTATATAAATAACCCTATATAATATATTAAATACATAAGTTTATATTTAAAATATATGATATACAATTCGTATCAGGTGAACCTCTCACCGTGCGAACTTCTACTGACAGCCGTTCGAGAAGAAATCGATGGTTGGATGAAGGATTAGTTTGTGTTATTAAATAGGGTTTGCATTAGTTTGTGTTATTATTTATAGGTTTTAAATTCTATAGGGTCTATTTAGATATAGGTACAGTATCATTTTAGGTTTGCAGGCTTTTAACATGAGGATGCAACTGAGTGCCTACTGGAAGAGTGTGATTCTTCGATTGGTCGATGGGGTTGCATTGCATCATCTTTATTCCGTCAAGAATCTGGTAGAGATAAATCTGGTGAATAAGATTAATGTGTGATAAATTTTATGATTGTTCTAATTACTTTATATGTTTTCTTTTCTTTTTTCTTTTTGTACACCTCGTTTAGGATGAATTACTATAATAATAATTATATTAATTCTATGATTGATTTATATGGAAAGTTGTTTATGTGTTTCCATTTTGCTATTTAATGTGTAAATCAATTAAGGTGAATCAGTAAATATAATTATATGGATTTTAGAGTAAATTTAAATGGAAAATTTGTTATATGACAGTTATATGTTTTCATTTAATATTTGAGTAACTCAATTAGAGTTGGACCACTATGGTAATACTTACAAATTTAATTAAAAAGGGTCTACGGTGAATATGTAATAGACGCAATTAAAAAGAATTACACCAAATTCTGAGTTTTTTTTTTTTGAAGCAGAGTCTGAGTTATTGTGCCCTTTGGGAAGTCTGATCAGATATTTGCCCTTTGGGGAGTCTGAGCTATTGTGCCCTTCGGGGAGTCTGAATGATTGTGCCCTTCGGGGAGTCTGAATGATTGTGCCCTTCGGGGAGTCTGAATGATTGTGCCCTTTGGGGAGTCTGAATAATTGTGCCCTTCGGAGAGTTTGAATGATTGTGCCTCGACGAGGTAGTCTGGTCGAGTGAACCCATGGGGGACCTCAGTTTGATATGGATAATTAGAAATGCCCTTCGGGCAGTTGGAATGGGCGAACCCATGAGGGAACTCGAGTCTGAGCCTGACGAGACGAATGGCCCGACGGGGCAATTTGGTCGGATCACTCCTTCGGGATGATTCGAGTCTGATCGAGATCGTGTTCCGCACACGATCGAGTCTGGGGAATGGTGAAAGTTATTCTCAAGAGGGGGTTGGGAACCCTATGCGTCCGGATAGACGATTTCAATTGAATAGTAATAGAGAGACAAGGGTTTAAAGAAAATAATGAGGTATTTAATTCACTAGGTTAGAGACATCCGTACTGAGTTTTGAATGCAAAACTCATATCTGTTTTTATTTACTTGTAGATTGAGGAGCAGTTGCGGCAGGCGTCTCGTACATGGTTTTCCTGAGAATTTGTCGTTTCCGTGTCTTATGTTTTATAAAAAATTATGTTTTTGAACCTTAAACTATGTATAATGACTTTCAACTAAATATTTAAAATAATAAACTAAAGGGAAAACTGTAATAATAATCTATAAATTTACGGGTTGTTACATCCACATCTCCATCTGAGCTCGTGTACTACAAGAGTGGAAGGTATGTGAATACCAAGTATTATTGCAACAATTGTTCTGTTTGGTCATACTGATGACAAGTGTTATGTGTTGAATGGTTATCTTGAGAATCACAAAATCAACAAAGGTTCATCCTTCACTGTTATGTCTACCCCACCAACCAATATATGTACCAACATTAAGGTTGTACCAACTGTATGAGGTCAAGTCAGGCATGAGCCCCTTGGGACAAGGAGGAAAAGAGTGAAGGAACAATTCCATATGAACCTATAAATTGCTATTGTACTCTGAAAAGTACAACCCCAAACCTCTGCCAAAGGTTGTTCATTCAGGTAATGCTTATTCATTATTTGACAATTTTTCCATAAATCCATTTTGGATCATTGGTTCTGGTGCTTCTGAGCACATTGGTGAGAATATTTCCCTATTCATTAAATTACATAAATGTGAAGAGATATCTATAATTAATTCTGCCCGATGGTACAACTCAGAGAGTGGTCATTAGAGGTAACATCAAGATATCATCGTACATCACACATTCACACTGCATGATCGATGTATATCTAATTCCATTCTTTAAGGTGAACTTGCTTTCTGTAAGCAAACTCACAATCAATGAAGAATATTTGATTCAATTCACTAAAGCTTGTGTTTTACGTGTCGATGAAGATTCTTGGTACTTGGCACATATCAATCCAACTACTTCCTTTTTGGGTGTCATCTCATCTTCTACATAGCACAATAGACTGAGTCATGCTTCCACCGGTCGATTAAAATTTAACTTGGTTTAAACTTTTCTGATCTAAATACTTTTAACTCTTACTGATGCTTCTAATTCCGATACTTTGAATTCTTGTATGTCATTTTGCTAAAAAAACTCCAGGTCATCATTTCCACATAAAGGCATTTAGGATAACATGTTGTTTTGAGCTTATCTACATGGACGTGTGGGATAGTTTTTCCATCCCACCATTGATGGGAAAAGGTTATTCTTTAACATGGTAGATGATTATTCAAGATCTATCTGGGTCTATTTAATTGCTCATAAATCAGAATACTTTAGCTTATTTAAATTAAGATAAGTTTCTTGTGCGGCGAATTTCAATGCGTTAAAAAATCCTGACCATTAGATCGGCATTTCGTCATACATGAGTTAGTGCTTGTTGTTGTACATTTTTTTTCTTCGTACATGTGTTAGTGTCTTATGCAGTACATTATTTTAACCATTGGATTAAAAATTAATGGATAATATGCGAACGACGCATGTTGACGCACCGACGTACCTGAAAATTACCGATTTAAATTAGACTATGCTATGGTTGAAAATCAGTTTAAACAAGTTATGAAGAACATAAAAACAGACAATGGTGGAAAAACTTCTCAAAAGAGATGGAGGACTACCTGTTATCCAAGGGCATCATACACTATTCCAGCTGCTCTCACACACCCTAACAGAATGGGGTTATGAAAAGGAAACATCAACACATTTTAAATGTTGCAAACTACCATCGATCACTCACTCTATTTATATTATAAACATATTACCATCTTGGTGATATAAGATCCCGTACTTAATCACATCATGACTAGTATCCGAAAACTCGGATATACAAACCTAATAAGAATAGAACGACCCGTATAAGTTGTGAGGGATTACAAGTTGACATTAGGGCTTATCGACTTTGCCCATGTCAACTTGGGAAAAGGATACCTGGGAAAGTTGAACTGGAGTCAGGTCCTGCCTTGATGATCAGATTACCTCATAAGAAATTTTATAAATAAAGGGTCATTTTCAGTAATTAGAAGATATATGATCTTTTGGAGATAAACTTTGAGAGATCGCCGATAGAAGACGAATAGAACATTACAGAGTTTAAGCGTGTGTTTCTAATGGAGTTTCTGACCCAACGTTTGTTCGAAGCGATTTTCGAACACTAATCGAGTTCTACCTTGATCATCATTTAAAAACCCACTTTTACTTTTAATCTCATTTTGAAAATACTACTCCTTCCCAAACCCTAACGTTCGTTGTGTGCATGTGTACGTGCTCTCGTATGCTTCTTCCCCTCATTTATGTTCTTAATGTCATCACAATGGTCATACAAAAAACAAGCATTTAAATTGTTTTATGATTTATTTAAGCTTTCCTTTGGTTCTTTAAGTTTAAGTTTGATGATGGAAAGAGCTTTCTGCACATTCTTATTTCCGGCCATCTCGCGGTCTAATAATAGCATTTCGTAATCATCTATGGATTTTTCCCAACTTTCCATCTGCACCACATAAATAATAATAAATTGAGATTATTTTCTGCAATTTTCGGAATAAAAATATGCAATTTCACTATTTGACCTTGGAGTAACAGTCTGCTCGCCGGAGACGAGCTTTTGTGTAGGATGGTCTGAGTTTAAGAGCGAGGTTACAGTCTTCGACGGCCATTTCTAACTGATTCATTTTTATCCGGCAAGCAGCGCGGTTGCATAGCAGAATAGAGTTGTATGGATCGCGGTATAACCCGTCGGTGTATACGACGGAAGCTTCGGTGTATTTACTGATATGGAACAGATCGTTGCCTTTTGTTCTTGCGGCGGCTATAGTTTTACATCGTCGGAAAATCTCCGTTGCCTCTTTGCTGCTTGGATTGATCTGCGATGCCATTTGAGCCATTGTCACCGCTTCGTCAAACTTCCCTCTGGTCATGGCGATTTGCGCATGGACGGAAATTACAAAGGCGTTGATGATCGTGCCGAAGAACTTGGTCGATTCGTCTGTGCCGAACTTTGGTGCATCGATGAGTGTGGTTTCGGCGTCGTCGTGCCGTTGAAGTCTTAGTAGTGCTTCTGCTTGCATGGCAAATACCTTCCAAATATGTACACAATCGTTTTTATTTTTCAAATCTAGATTATTAATTTTTTAGATTCTCACAAACGCATTGCATGTCTCCATAGATATATGTTTACCTGAGGAGAGGAATCTGCGCCGGACGAGATCGATTCCCGAGTTGCTTCGATGACGACGGTCCACTGTTTTGATCTCCTTGCTTCGTCGCTCCTCCTCATTTGTCTCTGCAACCTCTCCACCCGATATGTGTCCTCCGGTGTGGCCACCGTGCCAGATCGTTTCAAGTGTTGGGCTGCTTTCTTGGGTTTGCCCAACCTGAAGCGATGAAATCAGTTTTCATCGGAAAAATCTAAGAAGATGGACAAGTAATAATATGTGTATTATATTCTTTTCTTTTCTTTACCGGAGATAAAGAATTCCCAGTCTATGGTGGACTCTTTTGAAAGAAGGCTCTATTCTCGCCGCCTCGCTACACTCCGCTACCGCCTCGAGAAGCAGTCCAAGATTAGTTAATGCATCGGCCTTATTGCTCCGATACATAGCTTTCTTTGGATCAAGAGCGATGGCTTGATCGTAAAATATCACGGCTTCAGCGTATCTTCCTTGCTTGTACTCTTCATCACCCATCTTCTTCAACTCTTCTGGATCCAATAGCCCTGGCACTGTAACCGACGCTTCTGGCTTCCAGTGTCTCTCTATAATGAGTCCCGATTCTTTGGCGGTTTTGGGAAGATAGTCTAAAACGTTGAGAGTTGAATCTCCGGGATTTGTCGTCATGGGGGTGGACTGTTTGCTTCCATGGAGATTGCCCAAGTTGCCGTAGAGCATGACATTTCCTGAAGAAGCGCGTACAAGTGAGATTCTTTCCGGCAACTGTGAAGATTTCGACGGTTTTTGTTGTGGATTATTACGATTGCGGGGCGAAGGGGTGAATTGGGTAGGAGAGACGGCAGCGACTTTTGCTGGCGGTTTAACATGGCGTTGGAGGAGTTTTTTGGTGGAGGAGTAGGAAGTTGAACGGGTTTTACGACGGCGGAAAAGATCACTGCAAATGGAAGCGAGGCCACAATCACAACCCGACGACTTCTTCTCCTCCACCATCTTCTCTTCTCGGCGATGATGGAGTGGGGTCGTCGTAGATTTTATGGGTCCCACTTCAACGTACAATGATTTTACGTCATCTCAAAATCTCCGCGTACATCTGGAAATTTTACAAAAATAACCAGTTTCGTTCTTTTTTTAACATTAAATCCCGATTATGGTAAGTGTTATTTTTTTAAAGTATCTATTTTATAAGGTTAGGATAAGTTGTAATTTTATTGTGTGTAATCTGGTTGATTCATCGATTCTCCGTCAGATTAAGATTTAAGGGTGGTGATATGCTCGACTTTGTTTCTGGTCAGAGTTTCTTTACGTTTCAAAAAAAGAAGTAATATCGGGACTAGAAGGAGGGGTGTTTCGGAAATATTTCCTGAGCTAATTTTTGGACTTTTCCACTTTCGGACGTCACTGCAAGTTAAATCCACTTCTTCCGTTCGGTGATCGGAAACACTTGGTTTCCAGTGCTCCGCCAATACACCGGCACTTCCTTTCCTCCAACGTCTTCTCCGCCTCGCTCGAAATACTACTCCCGTTCTCCCTCTTTTTTTCATCCCCAGCATAACCTCTCGATTTCTCCTCTTTATATTCTTCTGCTGTTGATCCTGTTTCGATCTAGAGAGGGCAGTGGGGGTAAAGAGTTACGGAGGATATCTAGGGTTCCGATTGATGAGAAAAGGGTGGAATCTATGACGGGATCGATGCGGAGCAGTGTAAATATTATTCACATGGAATGGCAGATCTCTTCGGCTCTGGGAACTCCAACCAGGTAATAGATGAGGGATGAGAAGTAATGATGTGGGAGGGGAGGTAGATGTGTTGGGAGGTTTTATCGAAAATTTCATTGCATTTTTTTTTGAAGGCGCTGCATGTTTTGAAGAAGGGATCGCAGCTGCTTAAGTATGGTCGAAAAGGGAACCCCAAGTTGTACTCTTTCAAACTTTCTCCTGTAAGTTGTTGGCTCAATCCTAATATCCTATGATGCATTTTACGATTCCAAATGTTACATGGATTTTTGTTTCCAGAAAGATGGGATTTTTTTTTTAATGTTTTGTTCCCAATTCTGAATTCTGTTTCTATTATTAGTGTTATACGCCTATACTGGATTACCGATATATAATAAATATAACACAAACGTCACTAGTGTTTGGAAGAGACTTAGAGTAGATGATGCTTAGCGAATCATTCGGTTGATATACTGTTGTATAATAATTATTCAACACTATTTCAGATGTGATCATTTAATATAGGTCTTGGCTGGGTGTTTTGTAGTGAACTGGTCATGTACCCATTTACTGTAGACGTTTAGTAATAGTTAAAGAGGTGAAATGTGAAATCAATTTACCCTTCAAGTTTCTCCTAAACTTATTGTCTTATAGTAAAACTATAAAATTATTGACGTTTTCACACACAAATGATCGAATCATGGCCACACTTATGCTATAAAGAACCCTGTGAGGAGAAGTGGTTAGGCAAATTGCATTCTCATATTGTAAATCGATATTTATTAATGCAATATTTTGTGTCGCCAGGATGAATCTTCATTGACTTGGCTTTCAAGTGGCAAAGAAAAAACATTAAAATTAGCTTCTGTCTCGAAGATTATCTCTGGACAAAGAACTGTAAGTATGCATTGAAATTTCATTCATTTGGTGTTAGCATTTAGAATGTTTTGTGATTTAGTTACATGATATTTTTTTGAAATGATCTTCTTAGGCCGCGTTTCAAAAAAATTTACACCCAGAAAAGGTCCATGTCTCCTTCTCTCTGATCTACAACAATGGGAATCGTAGTCTTGATCTGGTTGGTGGATTCAATGTTGATTATTTTTAAATTTGGTATATATTTAATTACACTATGTGTTTATGATCTACTTGCTATCGTTGTTGATTAATCTGTTTGATTTCCAAAGATATGTAAGAATAAAACTGAAGCTGAGGTATGGTTTGTGGGACTAAGAGCATTGATAGATTCTGGTCATTCGGGGCGTTCAAAAATTGATGGATGGAATGATGGAGGGATTTCTTTTGATGTAAATTTTTTATATAAAGTTATTTCTTTTATATATACAATCGTTTCATTTCCATTTTTCTTTCTAAATAATTTTTTAAACAATGTAACATGCTGATTGTGTAAATTACCAAATTCTAATATTCTATTATAGTAGATACCGTTATAGCCGGCTCACTCTATTTTTATTATATTATGGCACTATTCTGTTTCTTCTTAGACATCATCTCTATAGAATCATAGATAGACATCTACGGTAATATAAATATTATACTGTTTAAATGGCCAATTATGTTTTTTTACAGTAGATCATATTTTGATATTTTTATTTTTGGTTCCCATGTATAATGTATTATGTGGTTACTTCATGCTTGCATTGTTTAAAATTTTTTTATTTATTAGCATAACATATGGAATCTTGTTTTATTTCAAAATTATTTTCTAAACATGGCAGTGCATTTACTATATTTATGACATTATGCTATATTTTTTAATGCAGGATACCAAAGATTTAACTTCCAACCGATTGAGTGACAATTCTATTTATTCAGCGGAAACTAGTTCACCTGAAAGCAGCTTAATCACTAGCAATTTATCCAGTAGTTCTTTGGATAAATCAACGACTTTAGGCAAGTCAGATGCACCAAGCATGTACGCAAAAGGATCTTCTTCAGATGTTTTTAGAGTCAGCATTTCTAGTGCTCCTAGTACCTCTAGTCATGGTTCTGTTCAGGATGACCTTGATAATTTAGGGGATGTTTATGTGTGGGGGGAGGTCATATGTGATAATGCAACAAGGGTAGGTAATGACAAATATGATATACCTTTTTCTTCTAGGACTGATATACTTCTACCAAGACCCTTGGAGTGTAATATAGTTTTTGATGTCCGGTATGTGGCTTGTGGTGTTAAACATGCCGCATTAGTTACAAGACAAGGAGAAGTTTTTACATGGGGTGAAGAATCTGGAGGGCGTCTTGGGCATGGAGTTGGGGAAGATATTGTTCAGCCACGTCTTGTTGAATCTCTAACCGTGGCAAATACCGATTTTGTTGCTTGTGGGGAGTTTCATACATGTGTTGTCACTACGTCAGGCGAGCTTTATACTTGGGGTGATGGAACACACAATGCTGGTCTTCTAGGTCATGGAAGTCATGTCAGTCATTGGATTCCCAAGAGAGTTTCAGGTCCTTTAGATGGTGTTCAAGTTTCTTATGTGGCCTGTGGTACTTGGCATACCGCTTTGATAACTTATTCTGGACAACTTTTCACCTTTGGTGATGGAACTTTTGGTGTTCTGGGTCACGGTAACAGGAAGAGCTATCCATACCCTAAGGAAGTTGAATCATTGATGGGTTTGAAGACGATTGCAGTTGCTTGTGGAGTGTGGCACATGACCGCTATTGTAGAGGTCAATACTCAACAAAATTCAATTCCATCACCTGGGAAATTATTCACTTGGGGTGATGGTGATAAATATCGTCTAGGTCACGGTGATAAGGAACCACGACTCAAACCGACTTGTGTGCCATCTCTCATTGACTACAATTTCCAGAAATTAGCTTGTGGACATAGTCTCACTGTTGGCTTAACTACATCAGGACGAGTTTTTACCATGGGAAGTACTGTTTACGGTCAGCTTGGAAATCCCTTTGCTGATGGGAAATTTCCTTCCTTGGTTGAGGATAAGCTTTCAAATGAATCTGTTGAAGAGATTACCTGTGGATCATACCATGTTGCAGTTTTAACGGCAAAGAATGATGTATACACATGGGGAAAGGGAGGCAATGGAAGGTTAGGTCATGGTGACATTGAAGATCGTAAGACACCAACCCTTGTTGAGGATTTAAAGGATAGACACGTAAAACATATTACTTGTGGTTCAAATTTTAGTGCTGCCATTTGTCGCCATAAATGGGTTTCTGGGGCTGAGCAGTCTCAATGTTCCTCCTGCAGACAAACATTTGGTTTCACACGAAAGAGACACAATTGTTATAACTGTGGGCTTGTACATTGCCATTCATGTAGCTCTCGAAAGGCACTGAGGGCAGCATTATCTCCCAATCCTGCTAAACCTTACCGAGTTTGTGATTCTTGTTATCAGAAATTAGGAAAAGCTCAAGAACATAGTTTTTTTAATAATAAAAGAAATAACATTCCTCGTCTCTCAGCAGAAAGTAGGGACAAGTTTGAACAAGTGAAGGTGGATCCAAAGTCATCAAAATTTGCAGTTCCCAGCAATCTGGATATGATTAAACGACTGGATACAAAAGCAGCTAAATACGGAAAGAAAACTGAGTCATTGTCTTTAGTACGGGGAACCAATGATCCCTCATCTTTACATTTGAAGGATTTAACAGTACCTAGTAGAACAGGTTATAAATCAATTGCCCAGTCTGTTAGTAATTCAAGGGCAATTTCGCCTTTCTTAAGAAAACTCAGTCCTCCACATTCTGTGCCATCAATTTCCATACCAATCGACCCTTCTTTCTCAAAAAATGTGGATGATAATTTAAAAAAAACAAATGAACTATTGAATCAAGAAGTGCAGAAGTTGTGCACACAGGTATTTTGAGTTTAATTTATGAGTTGCACGTTTATTATATATGTAAGTTTTCCAATGCCATTAAACTATTCTGGTATTTTAGGTTGAAAGTCTTAGACAACGCTGTGAGATTCAAGAGTTTGAGCTACAAAAGTCAGCAAAAAAAGCCCAAGAAGCTTTCATATTTGCTGCAGAAGAATCTGCAAGATCTAAAGCTGCCAAAGAAGTTATCAAGTCATTAACGGCACAGGTAGTTTTTTAATTGATTTTTATTGCATTTCTTACTTCTAGTTCCTTTTGTATTCCTTGCCGATGTTTTCGATTTAAAAATAGCTATTTTAGTGGTCATTTGATCAACTTTTTCTTACATGAAATATTACAAAATAAATAAATAAAAATGTAATTTAGTGGTTTCTTAAATGATTAACTTCCCCTAAATGTGATTTAGTGGTTATTGAGAACAGTATTTTTGTGTCGGGGACTGTTAACTTGGGTTAATATAAGTCATACAACTTACAACTACTTTGATTTAAAATTTTAATTGATGCAATACTATGCAAATTATTGTATATTTGTATGTCACATGCTCACATTAGAGATTTTATCCTTCTCAGTTCTCACACTACCTTATTGTCAACATTGATGGGTTGGAGAGTTGGGTTTCTCCCGAGTCCCTGTCTAAAAATAACTAATTAATAAATGCCATATTTTAATGTTTCTCCCCATATTTTTTCCACGATAAATTTCTTTATCAATCTTTCAATTTTTTAATATCATGTATAGTTGAAAGACATGGCTGAAAGGCTTCCAAGCGGAGTGTATGAAAGTGACGATATGAAGCCAGTATATCTACCCAACGGAACCCAACCATATGTTTCAACTGGTGAAGGTATTTTGCAACATGGTGCTAGCAATGGTTCACATATTCCCTCTCTTTCAAATGGAGTATACGACCCTAGAGAGACTGTAATGATATCTACAGAATCAAGATCACCTCATCAAAACCAGAGAACTAATGGAGAAGAAAATGAAGATTTGATGCATCAACACACTAATGGAGGGACGTCTATTAGTAGAATGGAAAGTGCTGATGGTAGAGAATTTGTTGCCTCTCATTCTGAGAATGACTCAAGTTCTAGAGGTGCCATGGAGGCTTGTAATTTTCAGGTTGAGGCAGAGTGGATCGAGCAGTACGAGCCTGGCGTGTATATTACCCTTGTTGGTCTTCAGGACGGCACAAGAGATCTAAAACGTGTTCGATTCAGGTAATTTTGAGAACCTGCTCTCATTCATTGTTTATTATTACATGTGTTTCTCTAAGCCATGAAAAAAATGCATACAGCCGCAGAAGGTTTAGAGAACACCAAGCCGAAAACTGGTGGTCTATAAATCGCGAGAAAGTTTATGAAAAATACAATGTTCGCCCATCAGATAAGACGTCATCAACATCAGCGACACAATCTGCACGTAGATCAGAAGAAGAAATATTGTCATCTCCTCAACCTCGGTAGCATTGTCAATTATTACCAAATCACACTGATTTGAAAGAGACGGGTAGAGAAATCACCCAACCCAACCCCTTTGGAACACCCCTCATCTTTAGCAGAAGTTCTAATTGAAGACTAAGCAAGCATATTCTTCTTCTATATGATATATCGTACAAAATTCAAATGAGAATCGTTCTCGATTTGTTCTAATTAAGAGAACCTTTATCAAAATTCCAAGAAAATGAATCCAAAGGTGTAGATTAACATGATGAACAGTGGCATATTTTACCACAACCGTTTCAAGTCCATATCTCTGTATCAGAAAGTTCTTTTTTTTTTGCAAATAATCAGAAAGTTTTTTTATAGCGTTGTAACAAAAATTCGGTATCGGTAACAAATCAGAAAGTATTCGATGAACTATTCGGTTTGGTTATTAAACGAATCGAATCTGAACCTTGAAATAGATTCGTTTAAACGAACTGAACCTAAACTTTTATTATATTTTATATTATAAACTTATATTATATATTTTTATAATTTTTTATTAATATAATATATTAATTTTGGTTTTAATCAACAAAAAGAAAAGATGCCTAAAGATTAACTCGACAGATTGACTCAAAAAATGTCATAAACAATGTTTTTTTTATTGTTTATTGTTTAAAGATGGTCAGATAGACATGTTTATTTTTAGGATGATGTAAAAAAAATTCAGTATTCCACGAACTATTCGGTTCGGGTTCGGATTCAGTTAGGTTCGGTTCAGTTATTAAACGAACCGAATCCAAACTTAAAAGTAGACTCGTTTATTTGAGCCGAAGGTATTCGGTTCGATAAACTCGAGTTGCGACACTGCATATATATAATAATTGAGAGCATTTCCTTTGCGGGAGACGCATCGCGCGAGACCGTGCAGTTTCAAACGTGAATCCCTCTGTCTCGTCCATAATAAATTAGTTTTCACTAATACTAATTAATAATATTTAATTGGTCTACTTAAAATAGCATTCAAGTTTTTAATTTTTATTAAGCATTTTAATTTCGTTTTGAAATCAAATAACGTTAGTAATTTTAAGTTATCATCAAATCAAAATTTCAAATAAATTAGATTTTTTTTCTCATTTTCCTATCATTCCATCGCTTCTATTTTAATATTCATGATTTTTTCTTCTATTTCATTTTCTTTAAATGTTTTTTTAGTCAGTTCATTGCGGCCAATGGTGTTTCATTTCCTCCACTTCTGTTGCCCAACATGACTTCGTATTAATAACTTTAGCACTAACGTTGATGAAATTCCTGTCTATTACATGGCTTCGAAAAACCGTTCATCCGATAATGTTATCATTAGAAGTACAATTTGTCGTTTGCATAATCTTGATACTTGATACTCAAACCAATGCGGTATTTTCTCTGTAATTTGCTAGGCATAATTTTTTCCTTTCAATTAATTTAATTTAAATCTTAATCAAGTAGTGTCCCGATCTCAATTTTAGTAAGATATATTTACTAAAATTGCCCCTTGAACCTCCAGAGTCAAATTCGGTGCAATCATGCTTTTTGAATCTCGAGAGTCAAATTTCAATCATATTTACTTTTGCACATTATGGCGTTATCCACCTCCAGTTTTTGGGAGTACGATTCCTTCAATTCTCTGTTAATGGAGTTTCGTTTCTGAAAATGGTCATGTTGTTGATATTGAAGGTTATTTTTCCTTCCATCCATGTTCTTCTACTATTTATTGAAATGTTATTCTTCTACTATTTCTTCTTTCATTTATTTTGTCATCTATTTGTTGAAATGTTTAGGTCGTAGATGTTAGTGTTCATTAAAGAGTTTATGTTAAACTTTCATAATTAATTTCTCAAAATGACAATAGAGCGATAGGGCGACGCGGAAAGTTCCTTCTGTCGGTGGAACAATTGGAAGTGGTTTTTTTAGTTTTTTGTTTACTACATGTATTTGAAACCGTCGGCTGGAAAATGACGTGCGGAATTCTTCAATCGATTGGAGTCCGCATTTGAAAAATTATGTATAATAATTATCTTCTTCAATCTGAATAACTTCTGTCACTTCTCCGGTCTCGATCTGAATTCTACTTATAAGAGTAGTATTATCTTTTCGGTGGGGGTCCTTAATAAGCTAGAACTGACAAATATACTTTGATAAAACACGGAATCTGCTATCAGGAGCTCGCGGAGGTGCAAGGTGATGTCGGAGGCTTTGTGGTTCACGACGTGCGCTCTACGTCAAATCCTGTAAGAGGAGAACAGACGATTCAGGTGTGGGAATCGGCGATTCCGCTCTGGTTTGTTGGAACTTTGTGATTTTCCTTGGACTGATCCCTTTGGACCCCTTTTATAGGTTCCTCGGGGGCATGGTCCGCAGCGGACATCGCGCTCGACCATAATGGCGTTGGTTGATGACGCCATAATGACGTGGGCCAGCAACAAGTAACGCTCGTGAATCAACAACTCATGTAGGGAGTCGGCGATTCAGGGGTGAAGTCGGCGAGTCATATGGGACGAGGTTGGCAGCCTACCAATGCTGACTATCTCGGTCTCGACTCGGCGATTCACCACTGGATTCGGCGACTTGGTAGCACAATCGGTGATTCACGGGGTTAACTTGAGGATTTGACGACGACCTTTGTTCCGCAACCGTGGAGCCCTCTGGGGGTCCGGCATAAAGCGACGGAACCCTAATCCTTATTGAAAGACGTTGCTGGGAGTGACTGACGTAATCATGCATGTCTCACCATACTTGAGCTCCCAATCAATCATCTCCTTTCACATACTTGGGGGTCCGCATTACAGGTCGATCTGCACTGAGATCATCAGACTGCGATCCGATCATCAACTCTCTACAAAACATTCTTACAAGATGGGAAGGTAAAAAGTTATCATATGCGGGAAGAACCCAATTGATTCAATGGGTTTTCCGAGGCAAACTCCATTATATATTACAAAGCTCGGTGGTACTAAAGTCTATCATCAACAAAATCCGTTCAATCTCATACACTTTTATTTGGGGCAAGCAATGCGAAATTGCGTGGAAATCAATGACATATCCAAGATCAGAGGGTGGCTAGATGGGGTATAACGGACTATAAGCAATTACAGGTCGCCGCAATTATCGAAAGAACCAAACGAGCATGGAGCCACGACGGTATATGGGCTAAATGGATACAAAAAATGTACATTAAAATTCGCTCACTGGATCAAATAAAATCTAGGCAATGTGATTCTGTGATCTGGAAATCATCTCTAAAATACAAGGAGGAAACAAAAAAGTTTATCGAATGTGAGATCAATGGGAGGCTTAAGTGGGTGGGCAGTGATAACAATCTTTCGCTAAGGTATGTTCATGAAACAATTAGACCGAGAGGCCAGCGAGATCTTTTATCACGGGGTATATGGGCTTCTAAGATCCCTAAGGTTGGAAATTTCCTTTGGCAGATGAGGTGGAGGAAATTGTCAACACTCGATAGACTCATAATTAAGGGACTACAGTCGGACGGGATATGCTACCTCTGTAGAAGAGAAACTGAATCAATCAATCATATTTTCTACTCATGCTGTTACACCAGGAATATAATCGGCAGCTGCATCGACTTCAGTTCTATGGGTGCTGGAATTTATAAATTAAAAATCAACTCTCCCATTTGGTAAATTCATTTGACACTTCTATCGGTATCTAGTTGGAGCATATGGAAGGAGCACAATACAAGAAAAGCTACTGACATTCATCTAAGTGAATGTATGATTATGAAGCAGATCAATCATCCGTACTACAGAATGGGGATTTAAGGAATACCGATACAAAAAATCACATAAATGCATGCAGGAATAAGACAATGACTTATCAACACTGGAATGCTTTTGCTATGCTAAACATGGAGGAACCTAAAAGGAGCGGAAGAAACCTCGGCTGGTTTCAAATCTACTACAATGCTTTACTGTTATTTGGTTTTTAATTTATGCTTTTATTTTAACTTTATCTTTGTAAAAACATTTTAATCCCTTTTAATTTATGATTAAGTAACTTATCAAAAAAATTATCTTTTTCAATCTTCATCTTTTTTCGTCCCATATATATTTTTTATTTCCTTTTCAACTTCATTTTTCTCCCTTTAGCATTTGTGTTGATAAAATTTGCTAAACACCATCCATTTTACTCCATCATATTTGCTAAACACCATCCATTTTACTCCGTCATATTTGCTAATATAAACAACTTTTTATTTCTAAAAATCTTATTTGAACTCTCATATAAATCTCTTCCTATTTCTTTATGTGTATGCAATTTCAAAAGCATATTGTTGGTACCAGGGCCTGTCGAGTCGGGCCTCGGACCAGACAGGCCCGCTAGGCCCACTAGGCTCTATGGCAGATAGTTATAAATACCTCCCATGGTGCAACAGGGAGGAGGATCGGTTACCTGGAATAGGAATACTAAAGAGTTGTGTGTGTGAGCACCGGGGAGAGGATGATCGAAAGAAGCGAGTTCCACAAGGGGGAAAACTCGAGGCACCCCGGGCAGAAAGGAGCTCGCGACAGGGAGCTTAGCCCGACCACCACGAGGGTGGAGCAACTGCGAGAGGAAGGGGAAGACTCGGACAGATATGAGTAGTACTTTTCATACAGGAAACAGAGCACAGCCTGGGCACTCGAGACCCAGGAGGCAGCATGGCGGGCGAGAATAGAGAGGAGGTGGACAGGGCAGCCCGGCACAAGGAGAGAGCCGAAGCCGAGGAGACGGCCCGACGCTTGGAGAAGGCCAAAGAGGAGGAGGAGGCCTAGCGTAAGGAGGAGAGGAAGCAGAGACGGGAGAGGCGGGACCGCTCCCAGACCCCTACGGAGAGGGGGGAACGTCGCCGGAGGAAGCGCTCGAAGAATGCGAAGCTCTCAGCAATGGTCTCCACCCTGCAGAACAGCCAACGACAACTGCAAGAGCAACTCCTCCAACTAACCGTCGAGCGGCGAGCGCTGGAGTCGGATGGCGCTGGAGGAGGCGTAGTAGGGGGGACCCCGCGAGTGGAGCGATGGTCGCGGTACCCGAAACTGGGAGCGGAGAAGCCCTAGCACAGCACCTGCTGGAGGGCGAGTACCCCGTCGGTTGGAGGACCCCGAAGATCCCTGCATACAAGGGAGATACCGACCCGAGTGATCACTTGCACTCTTTCAAAACGAACATGGAGGATAGAACCGACAGGAAGGACATCTGGTGCAGGATGTTCCGAAAAGCGTTCGCGGGCGATGCGGTGCCATGGTATAGAACACTCCCCACGGCCTCGGTCCATACCTTCGAGGACCTGGAGAGAACCTTCTTGGCGGCCTTCGCCTACAAGCGAAGGAGACAGAAGACCGAGGCCACCCTCAGTGCAGTAGTGCAGGGGGACTTCGAGAGCACGCGAGCGTACATCGACCGCTTCGCGGGAGAGGTGCAGAAAATCAAGGGGCTAACAGAAAAGGTGATCCTGTACGCCCTCACTAACAGCCTGAGGCCCACGTTCTTCATGGGAGACTTCGTCCGAAAACCGCCGAAGACGTTCGCGGAGGCCATGGAAAGGTCCCACGGAGAGGCCAACGTGGAGGAATACCTGGGGGCGAGAACGCAAGAGTTCAACCGGCGTCAACAGAAAGCAAGGGGGGGCACAGGTTGGAGCCCCGACCCCTCAGCGACAGCAGCAGCCGAAGACCCATCCAGTCCCGGCGGCCGTGTGCGGCCGCATGCAGAACACCAGCCGCCGTCGGCGGGAACCATCGAGAGACGGGACCGACCCCAGCAGCGAACCAAAGGCAAGTCTTCCTCACCCTGGGTGGAGTCGGAGCCCTCCCACCAGCACGGCCCATGAGGAAGGACTCAGCCGCGTACAAAGATGAGAGCAGGTTCTGCGAATATCACCAGGACAAGGGCCACACGACCGACAAGTGCCTGAACCTGGCCAAGGTATTAGGCAAGCTAAGCGTTGCGCCCGAAGCACCCCCGCCCCTACCCGTCAGGAGAGCCGCGGTCATCCCAACCGGACACCGGGTGCCCAAGCAGGAGCCAGCGGAGGAACCAGTCGGGGGCATCCTGATGATAGCAGGAGTGGGCGCATCTCGCGGCAAGGACCCGTGGGAGGGGCGTCGATACGCCGCCGACGTCGATGGGAAGCGTCCGTGCTTGGGCGCAGACATCACGTTCACAGAGGCGGATATGAAAGACGTCATCACCCCCCACGACGACCCGCTTGTGGTAACCCCCATTTTCCAGAAGGGGAACAAGGAGAAGGTACGGCTCCACAGAGTATTGATCCACACCAGAGCATCGGTGGACATCCTGTACTGGAATGCTTTTTTGGACCTAGGTCTCGCTCACGCGGATCTACTCCCGAGCAGGGCGCCAATAAGAGGGTTTGGCCAGGCAGAGGTTCTGGTGGCAGGCATCATAGCCACCCCGGTGACATTGGGCCGCCACGCCCAGGCAAAAACGGTCAAGGTTAATTTCACGGTGGTAAATTTTACCTCGAGTTACAACGCCATCCTGGGGCAAACAACCCTACATGCCTTCCAGGCGGTAACATCGTCCCTCCACCAGTGCCTGAATTTCCCGACATGTGCGGGTGTGTGCACAGTGAGGGGATCCCAAAAGAAGACCCGCGAATGTTACTTCAACTCGGTGGGGGAGGTAATGACATCCGGGGAAGGGTTACCATACGCGCTCCGAGAGGACCCGCCGAAACCGGCGTCGTCCACGGTATTAGCGCCCCTCGCGCGAAGCGAGGTGCGGGTAGGAAAGGACCTTCCGAAGGAGTTCAAGAAGAACCTGGAGGGCCTCCTTAGAAAAAACGAGGACCTATTCGCCGCCGGGCTGGGAGAGCTAGACGGAGTGGCCCGGATCGACGACAACGGAACACAAGCTAGCGGTCGTCTAGGGAGCCCGGGCGGTCCGACAAAAGTTACGACCACTGAGGGACGAGAAGAGGGATGCCGCGGAGGCAGAGGTGGCGAAGCTCCTAGACGCGGGCTTCATACGCCCGGTCCGGTACCCAGAATGGTTGTCCAACGTCGTAATGGTTAGATAGGTCGACGCCGGATGGCGTATGTGCGTTGACTTCACAAACCTCAACAAAGCATGCCCTAAGGACAGCTACCCCCTGCTGTCGGTCGACAGACTGGCAGACCAGAGCTCGGATTGCGAGATGCTCAGCTTCATGAACGCGCACTCGGGGTACAACCAGGTCCCCATGGCTAGGGCAGACGAAGAAAATACCCCGTTCATCACCAACTCAGGAACCTTCTGCTTCAAGGTAATGCCCTTCGGGATAAGGGACAATGCCAATAAGGGTCCTCAGAGTACCCAGCGGGGGCCAGCTCTCGGGAGGGTCGACAAGAGGCCCGAGACAAGACAACTTCACGAAGAAGAACTGATCGCGCCAACCATGAGCACGATCAGGCAGCGCTTCGAAAAGAGTCTTCCGGGGGGCTCCGCGGGATGCAACCAAGATACGGTTCCGATCACTCGTCATCGGATACATGTGGAACCAATTGAAAAATAGGGGCACAGTAAGCTCAATATCGCAAGCAACGCAAAGAGAAGAGAAGGTAAGAATGCGCTCAGCGGTACCAGGTGGAAACTACGAGAGAGACACCCGACAGAGATTGAGGAGGGCTTGGAAGAGTGGAGGAAGTGGCAGGGTCAGACCAATCTCAGCGTAGGGAACGTAGACTGCAACATGCCCAGGAGGAGGATGGGAGGCAACAAGGTCCCCAGCCATCTTGTACTTCGCAGGGTCCTTGTACTTATACATCTCCTTCAGAGCCTTGGTACAGGCGGAAGGAGTAGCAATCGTGAGCGGATTCTTGGGATCAGGAGGTGGAGTGAAAACATGGTGGATGATATCATCGACCAGGAGGTCAGGGGAGACATGGGAGGAAGACATTACAGCCCTGCAAGGAAATCGCCAAGTTCAAGTAGAGCGGGAAAGAGGGGAAGTAAAAAAGGAAAGTAACTGTGGTAGAAGAAGGCAGTAAATATTTATAAAGAGGGGGGCACAGAAGACGAAGAGTTACGAATACCTGGCCTCATCAGAGGTCGGGGGTCCAGAAGAACGGAGCCGGAAGCGAGTCGCGGGGCTGACGGATGGGGGCCGGACCCCGAGTGGGGAATCGGCGTGACCGGCGGAGGCCCGAGGGGCCGGCGAGGCATCACCCGGAGGCCGAAGGGCGTCGGGGGCCCGGGAAAAAGGATCGGCGGACGAGCGAAGCTCGAGCAGGATGCGGGCCAGATCGATGGAAGGCGGTGAGGGTAAACCAATGGCACAAACTGAAGCACGAAAGGAAAAGAGATGTTCAAAATTTAAAAGGGACGCAAGGCTTCAAAATAGTATTTAGTGCTAAGTTTCTATTACAAGCCCGAGAGCACTACAAAATTACAGCAAAAGCCACAAGATGCCCTAAACTACAAAACAGGAAGAAAAAGCTAAAAAGCTAAACGAGCTTTAAAGAAAAAGCAAAACGACGCCGGGAAGTAAGTCGGGGGAACCACGCGACCTCCCTCCGAGCACAACACAAGGAGGAGAGAGGAGGAGGTATCTCTAGACGGCGCACCTGCAGGGTCAAACAGACCCATAACCCATAGGGACTGGGCCGAAGCAGCCCCCGAACCCGACGCGAGCGGAGGTTTAGTGGCCCGACTTCGGCGGCCCCGACAAGAAGTGACGCAAGTCAGTAGCAGAGAGGAACGAGGACCCACGTGAGCCACGACGACCCGCGAGAGCGCCGACGACAACCCCCACCAGCAACAGGGGCAGCAGAGGCCGAATCGCGCAAGGAGCAGCAGAAGCTGGACGTGGCAGCTGCAGCAGCAGCAGAAGAGACCGGGGTTCCAGAAGAAGAAGGAGCGTCGGTCTAGCAAAGTTGCGTGAGGCGGCGGTGTATGTCAATCATGACAGAGTTAAGCCGCTAGCTCTCTGACACAGTATGGAAGGAGCCAGCAGGAAACAGTAAGCACTCAGTTCAAGCGGAGTGTTGGAGCTTCACCTCACGACCAAACTCCTCTAGTAGATCTTGAACGGCCATTGATTTTGTTTTTCTGGTCGTCAAAGAAAGCGGATGGAGAATACTTATAGACACGTGAAGAGAAAATGCGTGAGACACGAGACACTATAAAGAAAGTTAGGTGGGTGGCCCTTTTGGCCCCCCGGCCCGGGGGGGAGTACTGTTGGTACCAGGGCCCGTCGAGTCGGGCCCCGGACCAGACAGGCCCGCTAGGCCTACTAGGCCCTAGGGCAAATAGTTATAAATACCTCCCATGGTGCAACAGGGAGGGGGATCGGTTACCTGAAATAGGAATACTAGAGAGTTGTGTGTTTGAACACTCGAGCTCGAGCCCACACACCATTGCATATGTAATATACTTTTAAAGAAAAAAACGACTGATAGTTTGACATTGAGTGCCTACCAACTTCATTAATAAATGGTAGTTTCAATTTTTATTATTTTTTGTAAACTGGAATTATATATAAAGGGCGCATGTTAGGAGCGTCGTATTTTGAATCTATCGTTGTCCGTCATTAAATTGTGACCATTAATATTTAATATGATGTCTAAAATAATATATTGCATAACATACTAACACATATACGACGCAAAGTCGATCTAATAAACAAGATTAAATCATTCGACCGTACTTGAATACTACTCTATATATAAAATGGCAAATTTCAAGCTCAATTGACAATTCCATGAAAATGATTGAAACAAATCCTATAAAATTTAGAATAATTCACGCCTACTTTATTTGATTTCTCAAAATTCAAATAAATAAAAATGAATACTAATAAAATAATAGTAAGTAGAAACAATTATTTATGAATATTAAAACATTTTTATATGCCTAAATATACACATACCTACAGTAGTAGTCAGCAGTGGCTATAATAAATTAATATGTCTACAATGAATGGTATTCGACCATCGGTATAGTGAAGATATTTGTATAATTATAAATTAAGGGTCTACTTCAATTATAAATTTTTTTTAGAATTTAAATCTCAAACCACTAGCTTCAAATTTTAATGGCTGTCATTCAATGTAAATAGTAGAAAAACTGTATCTTTAACTCAGTTCCATATAAATGGGTTTTATCTAAAATTTACCCTATAGATTAAACCATGAGAAAGTACATAAAGATTACTTAACAGTAACTATTAAAATTTCTAAGGTCTAAGGTTCGGGTCTTGTGTAACAGACTGCCACGGTGAGAATTAAGAACGGAGAGTGCAACGAACAGAAATCTCCTTGATAGAGTCGGAGGTTGGAAAAGAATCTCTTTAAGGAGCCGATGGAGGGAAACTAGAATTGATTGTTTACAATTAATAATAGACATAATCTCTTAGTAGTTTGTTTCCAATTTTAGTTTCTCTTTAAATCGAACCGCAACTAACTTTAGAACAAGGTTCAATGTAAATTTTTATTACGATTTTTTTATATCAACAGTAACATTTTTTTACAGGTGTTTAAGACAAAAGAAGATGACAAAGAGGTAGTAAGGACAAAGACATGTACTTTATCTGAAAAAAAACAAAAGAAAAACATAGATTGAGTGAAGATGCGAGACGTGGTCAGATGATGTGTTCTGTTACCGTGTTCCATAATTCCATTACTTGGTATATGGAGGCTGGAGAGCGTGTGCTTATGTTGGGTATAATTCCATGAAATAACTCACTTTTATTCACATAAATCACATGATTGTACGATCACATCATCATTGCAATATAAATACAACATATAATTAATAATAAACTTCTTCTCCGTCTACTCTTCGTACCGTTCTTGCCGCCGGTCATCGACTGTTTCAATAAGTTCCGTCAACGTACTGTTTCAATATTCTGGTTCTGTGTTCAGTTACGTCTTGCAGGAGGCTAGCTATTTTAAGGAATGATTGAAGAAGATATATAGAGAATGATTACGGTGAAACCAGTTGTGATGTTTTTTGTGCTGCTAATGATCATGGTGTCATCGCCGTTCCGATGGAAAGTGCATCTACCACCGGGTAACATCCATGGCGGTGTGGGGAGTCTTTCTGATCAGGTGCTGGTTAGAAAAGGGGTTACTAAAGATAGAGTAAGTCGATCGATATTGTTTAATTTGTTAATTCATTGGTTGATTGATGGATTGTTAATTTTAAATTAACCGGCCGCCGGACGTCGGCGATTGTGCAGATAATACTGGCGCAGGAGCGGAAAATCCAACAGCTGATTCAGTCGGTGTGGAATTATCGGCAACAGCTTCAAAGCTGCCAGAATCGAAGCCGTATCTATTTTGATTCAAATTCCGACGATTGAATGAATATTGATCGAGTTTTTTACATTAATTCACTATATATTTGATATTTCTCTGTATTAATTTTCATTGCATGCAATTACATGTTACAACTACATGGCCGATGATCTTCTCTCTCTCTCTCTAGTTCTCTATAGTCAGTCGCTGGAGAGTCTGAATCGCTGGAGAGTCTGAATATGGTTTTCTGGTCATCCGTCAATCACTGTGGGCTTTATTAATGAAAAAGAAGAAGAACGACGTCACAACGACAGGATTAAATAAAAAAATATGATTAATTAATTAGATATATCATCAATTATCGATCTCCTCCAGCATTTGACCAATATCGATCATCTATCGTTTATTTTACTTGGTAAACAGGAATCAAACGATCCACATCTGGTCCAATACTCTCCGATCATCATCGATATTTCCATCAGATGGAAACGAAAACCTACCCGACCTTCTTTCTCCCCTTTTCTCCCACCAATCAAACGCTGCCGGATTAATTAAATAATCCATTACAGTCAACCTAGCTATATTATATTGGTGCATCATCATCGTCATCATAAATTCAAGTCGTCGTTATCTACTTATCGTTATCTTTATAAAAATGTTAAAATACAAAATTAGTTTCTCACTGATCTCACTCCATTTCTTGTATTTCATTATAAAACTTGGGATTTTTTTTATATCGATCCAAACACAGATATATGATTCAAATGTAAAATTAATATTTGGTGTGGAGTCCGGATTCGTCTCGACTACTACGCGGATTGGATCAACAGTCTGTTCATTCAAAGTCGCCGATTTGGTGGAATCGTCGATTTATATCTTATAATCGACGATTCTGGGTCAGCATCTCGGCAACCTTTGCTCTTTCTGGTGAATTTCATGGCGCTGGAGCCACACCGACAATCGGCGATTTCCCGAGAGAAGTAGCTGATTTATCAGTGGACCCAGGGATCTCATCTAGCTCAAGTTCGGGCTCGGCCCCAGGTTGAGCCACAAGAGCCTCTTCCGGGATCGCCGATTTATGGGTAGAAATCGCCGACTTCTCGGGCGAGGGCTCGAGCAGCTCAGAAACTAGGGCACGAGTGTTTAAGTCAGCAGGCAACTGGACCGTCAGACTCGCCGACTCCTGGCCATGATGGGGCGAACCCTCATGCACCGGTGACGGAATCGGAGATTCGATGACGTCCAGTACTGCAGCCAGACTGTGGCTTATATCATCGTGGAGAATCTGGTTGACCATATCTTCGGTCTCCGAATCGGTCATCGGAGTGACAATGGGTTTAGGGTCGGCCATCTTCAGGAAAAATCGACATTTAGAAAAGAAATCGGCGATTTAAATTGGGGATTTGAGTTAAGGTCACTACAAGACATAATACCTTGTATGGCGGAATTTAGATGGCGGAATTCCGCCTTCTAAAGTGATCGTCGGCAGAAATCCGTCATCTAAAGACCGCCATCTATTATCCATCCTCATTTAAAATTTTCGCGGGAATTGAAAATTTTTAATTAGATGGTGGAAATCCGCCATCTAAAATATGACGCGGAAAAAGTTTGACGCCAATTCATTGATGGAGGTTAATTTTATTGATGGCGGATGTCCGCCGACTATCTTTGTAACATTAGATGGCGGAAATCCGCCATCTAAAGTACATCAGGCGATTCCCTAAGTTTATAGATGGCGGATATCCGCCATCTATTCGTGGGAGAGGGCGATTGTGCCCATATTTAGATGACGGATTTCCATTTTTTGAGGATTTCTCGACCATATTTTTGGACAGTTGCGAAAATGATGATCGTTGACTCCGCAACGGAAACAAGCAAAAACACGACAATAATAATCTATGTTTTTGTAAAAACTACGTTGAATCTGATTTAGTCGCTCGAGTCGTTCATATCGTTCGACGATTGCAAGTAGTTGACTCATTTTTTATTGAAAAAAAGAAATATTTATAATCAACATGATATTACATTCAAAATATTAAATTATATTGTAATGTAATACTTTATAATTTAATTACAACAATCATCATTATCATTATCGATATCGAAAATATCTCTATTTGGTATTTGAAGGACTGAACTCCATTCAGATTCTACCGGATCTTGAATGTAGAAACATTGTTGAGCCTGATTTGCCAAAATGAAAGGTTCCTTTCCAAATTTTATGTGTAACCTGGATATAATTGTTCTTCACCTTCTTTTAGACGGTGTAAGAACGAATCGTCATATCTGTGCTCTGGATCTTCGTCGACTGGATCTACATCGACTGGATCTTCATGGACATGCTCGTATTTTAGAGGTTCTGTTTCGAGAAATTCTTCGTCGACTGTATTCTCAACTACACGTTCTCCGTAAACCGCACGAACCAATCCAATCATATCGTTACCAGTTTCCGGCACTGTTTCTTTTCGTTTCACTTTTTTCTCACCATATTTACTCGGTAACTCTCCGTGACGCGTTCAAACGTCGTAATGTTTCAACCAACCATTTATGAAAACATGTTTCCTCATCTTCTTTATAGGAATCACTTCACTATTCGTGCAGGACGAGCATGGACAAGGTAAATAACCTTCTGGGTGAGTCGAATTCGAAATCGCGAAATTAGTAAAAGCTGTTAACCCTTCACCGTATTCTTTCGAAAATCGATCTAAACTCATTCAAGCTTTATCGGGTACTTTCATGATGTTCGACATTATCCTAAAAAAATAAATTTTTATCGAATTATAATTAATTAGATAAAACTTAATTGACTATTACAATATTAATTATAGTTCAATTAATATTAAGTTCAATTTTTTTTGGAAAATCTAGCTAATTAAAGGTATAATTGACTATTCCGAATCCGTTTCATAAACGACTTCCTTCGGAGTTGCTGGTTGCGGAACTGGAGGGGCCGGTGCTGGACGAACAGGTGCCGGTGCTTGACGTTATGTGCTGGTGCTGGATGAACCGGGAGATAAAACCGGAAAGCATCTTGGGGATTGGGTGGTAGAGCCCTCTTACGAGGTAATTGTTTCACTCTACATAGCATTTTTAAAATCTAAAAAAAAATTATAAATAAAAAATTAATTAATTTAATATTTTTTAAACAAATAAATAATTAATTAATTAATCATTTCATGGCAAATTAATGATTAATATTTCAATTTAAAATCATTCAATTTAATAATTTTTCATTATGATTTCTATAATTTCATGCAAATTAATATTTATTATTTCAATTTAATAATTACTAATTAAATAACAAATTTTTAATTTCATTCAAATTAATCATTATTATTTCAATTTAAAATCATTCAATTTAATAATTGTTAATTAACTAATTTATAATTTCATGCAAATTAATTAATTAAATTGTTTTAACATTAATTAAATAGTTTTAAAATAAAATGATAAAATATTTCATTATTAACATTCAAATCATTTCATGCAAATTTATTAATTAATATTCAATTTAATAATTCAATTGTTAATTTCATGCCAAATAATAATTTAATATACTAATTGTTATTTCAATTGACAATTAAAATGATAATTTAATCATTTAATTTTACAATAAATTTAATAATTTAAAATTTAGTTGACTAAATAAATATATTTAATTTTTTTACCGCAAATTAGCTTTTACTTCAATCCAAAACTTACGAAATCTCGATTTTAGAAAACCTATAACAAGTCAAATACACAATAATTAATTCACATGTTTTTTAAATTATTTAAAAACATAAAATAATTAATTATTCCAAATATTTATTTACTTATTTAAAAAAAAAAAAATTCATTATTTATTTAAATTATTAGAAAATATCAAATTAAATAATTAATTAACAAATTATTTAAAGTTATTAAAAATAATTATTTAAATTCTTAATTAAATAGTTATTTAAATTATATAAACCAATTTTTAAAATAATTGGGAGATTTAAAAATTTTAACTACTTTTTGCTTCAATTTTTTTTTAAAACTTGTTAGTAAATTATTTAATTATTTAAAAACATTTAAAAGTATTAAATAATTAATTGATTAATTTCAAACATGAAAAACATTAATTATTTAACTATTTCAAAACATTATATAATTTAATTATTTAAAAACAGTATTTTAATTATTTTAATTTCAAAATATTAAAAAACAGTAATTAAATAATTATTTAATGTCGATTTTAAAAAACCTATAACAAATTAAAACTAAATGAATGTAACCATTGATTTTTAAACTAAATAAATATTATTAAATACCATTGATTTTTCACTCATACGACAATACAATTAAAAAACATAAACTCTTTGATCAACATTTCATCAAAATTCATACAAAATAGATAAACATATATATCAACATTTTATTCCATACATTCATTCAAGCACAAAATAGATAATAGATAAATAGATAGATATACCTTGACAGATGGTGGGATCGGCGACGTCAGTGGAAGTGAAGACCGGCGAGGATAATCCTAAAATCACAATCCACACCCAAACCACAATCAATATAGAAACCTAAAATCATATAAACCACAATTGATATATAGAAATAAAAATATACAAACCTAAAATCGATATATAAACCACAAATCAATATAAAAATATACAAATTGATATAAAAATATACAAACATCAATAAAACCGAAATAACTAATTATAGTAAGCATAAAAAAGCTAAATGAGATATGTTTTTTACTACATATAGTGATAAAACACTTACCTAAAGTTTAATTTTTCCAGATATATTCGAAATGAAATAAAAAATATCAATTGAAAGTTATTGATTGATCAATCATTATAGAGAATACTAATAAAGATAGAATGATATAGACAGAAAAAAAATTATTTAAATGTAAAGATTCCGAATCACACGAATACTTTGTGATAGAAACCTAAAATCAATATGTAAAAATATACAAACATCAATACCTTCACAGTAGGTGATCGATGATGGAGACGGCGAACACAGGACCGACCGGCGGGAGGGAAAACGACGACCGACGGCGAGGCAACCGGACGGATGGAGAACGACGACGACGACCGGAGGAACGACGGCACCAGGTAGGCGGGAGTAGCAGGGAGGAGCGGCGACGATTTTCTTTGATTTAAGACAGACAAGGCGTCTGTCGGAAATTTGGGGTTTTTAATAAACCCCCAAATTTACATGGCGGATTTAAGTACACTTAAGTGCCGCCACGTAAGGTGGAAAAGTCCGCCCAATCGAAATTTGGGCGGGCTTTTTCCGCCCGACTCCCCGAAAACTTAACATGGCGGATATCCGCCATGTTAAGTCAATTTAATCGGGTAATCGGGCTGAATATTGAGGGTCATTCGAAATTTTGGGCGGGATAGTTTAGATGGCGGATTTCCGCCATCGAAAGTAATTTCGAACCGCCGTCGAGCCAAAACCTTTCCTCGACGGATTCAATGAATAGATGGCGGACATCCGTCATCTAAATAACTGGATTATTGATGACGGATTTCCGTCATCTAAAGACCGTCATACAAGGTCTTTTTTTTTGTAGTGGGTTTTAGGAGATTTTCTCGGAAGAGTTTGATAGTGAAGTGACGATTAAAATAATCTCACTCTTATTTATACCCTTTGGAAAAATTGCAAAACCACCCCAAAAAATTCAGGAATTACGTAAAGGAGAATCACTGATTGATCTCCAAATCCCTGAAATCACGCAAAAATCGGCGATTTACTTAAAAAATCGCCTATTTCACGCAATCATCATGGGATAGGGAAGATAAGTTTCCATATTTGGGAAATTTGCAAATATTCCCCAAGATCCCAAGGATCTTCTAGGAGATCCGCCAGCTCACAGTAAGGATCGTCGATTTTACAAGAAAATCGCCGATCTAAATGGGTAAATTGCAAAACTGCCCACAACATTACCCTGAGGCTAAAGTCGCCGGTTTAGAACACTAAATCACCGACCCAGGGTAGAACACACTATCTTTCGGGGGGGGAGTATCACAAACTCTCCTCAACACTTCTGTCGCTCCGGCAAAAAGTCGTCATATTTCAGGGGGGAGTATCACAAACTCTCTCCGACACTTCTTTCGCTTCGGCCAGAAGTTGTCACGTTTTATGCAGGTACTCAAGGGGGAAGTATCACAAACTCTCCCCGACACTTCTGTCGCTCTGGCCGGAAGTTGTTGAATATGAGCACGGTAAATCTGTCGCTTTGGCCAGATTTACCGAGGATTAATTTATTCGAGCAAAGGATAGATAACAAGAAAGGTAATGGTGAGACATGCCTGATCACGTCAGTCACTCCCAGCAACGCCCTTCGACAAGGACTAGGGTTCCGTCGCTTTATGCCGGACCCCCGGAGAGTTCCACGAATTCGGAAGGAGTGTCTACGTCAAGTACTCAAGGAAACACCTGGGAGTCGCCGACTGGGACTACCAAGTCGCCGACTCCAGGGGTGAATCGCTGACTCTAGGCCTCGTGGACAGTTCCGGTAGACTGCCACTAGGCTCATGGGGAGTCGGCGATTGAGTCTCTGGATCGGCGATTCCCACACCTGAGTCGCCGACTCCCAGCCGTTACTTGGGTGGGCCCACGTCATTAAGGCACCCCTTAATAGGATACCTTAATGGGGTGGGTCCCACGCTAATGAATGAGGAAACGTCCCCCAGGACCCTATAAAAGGGGTCCTTTGGGGACCTCTACCCTCAAGTCATTCCCACTTGACACACACCAACCAGAGCAATACTTGGAGCCCGAATCGCCTACTCCCAAGAGAGTCGCCGATTCCCCTCCCCTTCTGCAGGTACATTGACGTAGAGCGTGCGTTGTGGACTTCAAAGCCTCCGGCCCTCCTCGCGACCCCGCGAGCCTACTGGTAGCAGATTTCGTGCTTCATCAGCTGGCGCCGTCTGTGGGACTATCGAACTACGATATCCCGTCGTAATCGCGAAATTTTCTTCGCAAAGATCAGCTCGATTCCCTTAGGGTGAGTCGCTGACTTTGTGTCAAGGAATCTCCGATTCACACAGGCAATCACCGACTCCACCCAGTGAGTCTCCGATTGCGGGTTATTCTGCTAGCTAAGAGTGCTGTCCACGGCCAGACTCGAAGGAAAAACTACCTAAAGCAGTCACCGATTCCACTAGTGCAAGTCGTCGATTCCCATAAGTGAATCGCCGACTACTATAGTAAATCGCCGACTCCACTTGGTTTTTTCTCGAGCCTCTACTCAGCTCGAAAGTCAAAAAACCTAAGGCCAGTCGCCGACTCCACCTGCTGAGTCGCCAACTCCACTTGGTTTCTTTCGAGTTAGCTCAATTAATACCTACGCTCCGGTTGGAATTCGCTTTTGTCATTTATGACATCTGAAAGGCAAAAGTGCTATTACCATCTGAGAAACAAGGGTAAATCCTCAGTGGTACCCGATGGGGCACACACTGAGCATCCTCATCCAAACATACAAGTTGAAAGGTTCGAGGATGCTCAAACTGATCTGCCCCCTCGGACATCCATCTCTCCTGCTCTAGAAGCAAGGTTGGTTAACTTTATGGATAACATTGAAAAAAGAGTTAGCAACCTTGAGAAAGCAAGGAGTCAGAGAACCATCACCCGCAAAAGAGCGTGTGACGTCGGGTTGCTCCGATTGGGTCAAATCCCCTTATGGTCAATA
>LFYR01001257.1:0-17717 GCA_001185155.1 Zostera marina
GTACAAGCCCACGAGGCCCAATAACAACAAGTGAAGGCTATAAATACCTCCCTTGGCCCAACTGGGGAGGGGGTTGACAATTCTGGAGAGCGAACACTTGGGAGAGTTGAGGTTGTGAGCTTACACCGACAAGCCCACACACCAACAGTTAGTTAATTAATTAATCAACTGGATTTTTGTTTTGAAAGATTTCCAAATTGGGTTGTTTGTTCGTGTGATCTTGCAGGTGCACTGTAATTTTGCGTTTCCAAATTGGGTTGTTTGTTCGTGTGATCTTGCAGGTGCACTGTAATTTTGCGTATTACATTGCTCCGTCGCTCCTGCGTGGTAACATCCGGTCGAATCCAGATCTGGACGGGCTTGGCGCGTTGGGAGACGCTGGATGGTACTGCATAAGATCGATTCTGTGGGCAACAGATTACAAATTACCCAATTCCGTCATCGCCAATCGAAACCCTGCTTTCAATGAATCCGGCGTGCTTCTCTCCTGTGGGGCTTCTCTCATATGGGAAGATGGGTTGATCGCAACATTCGATTGCTCATTCCAATCTCGTATTTCCATGGATCTGTGCGTCGCTGGAACAAACGGAATCATTCATTTGACTGACTTTGTCATTCCCTTCAATGACACCAGCGCTTCTTTCACCTTGTCAACCAATTCGAGTTTCACAGATCCGGCCACCGCTGGACAGGAGGTGGTGGATTTCGCAGATCCCATCGTGGCTTGGCAAGCCGCTGGTTATGGATCTACTGGGTGGCAAGAACCTTTGCCAAGCGAGCAAGTTGTCCAAATAGAGTCACCGCAGGAGACTAAGATGATTGTGGAATTCTCGAAGCTGGTTTTTGGTGTGAGAGATGAACAGCGTCTGCCGGAGATGAAATGGGCAGTAATGGCAAGAAAGACACAATTGGTGGTAGATTCAGTCATGACTTCAATTGAAAATGAGTTTAAACCTGCTCTAGTCCATCCAGGCCAGGGATGATTAGATTTATGCGCTCGATAATATAATAAAAATGATTACAGAGGTCTGTTCTCCGACGATCTTCAATCGGATTTCAAGTATGTATTTTTGTAATCGGATTTGATGGGTTCGTCGATTATTTGAAATTAAAAATATTGGGTTGAACAGTTTAAAATATCGAAAACCACGGCGGATCTGTGAAACCGAGGGGCTTTCTTGAGAGTAATCGAAGTTGACCAAAATTTTGGTACCGGAGGAGGAGGAATCTATTGGAGAAGGAAGGATATTATTGTCATTTTAGCTGATTATTATCATCTTTAATATAAAAATAGAGTTTGCGAAAGTAAATAAAATAAAAACATAGTCAACTAACGTTCATGTTCTGGAAAACATATACAATCAAATGCTTTTAAAATATCATAATCTTAGTGTCTTTTAAACAACAACTCTAAAGGTGATTTTCCTTTTAAAGTTGGAGTTGGTGAATACAACTGATGATACTGCATAAGACTGTACGGTTGGATTCGGATCGGATATGCAGGTATCCGAATCCGAATAATTATCCGGATATCCTAATCCAACCGAATCCGAATCCAGATAAATTATTCGAAAATCCGAATAATCCGAATCCAAATAAATTATCCAAATTTCTGGATATTCCGGATAACTTTAGAGTTAGGGTTAGAATTAGGGTTATGATTTAATAATTATAAGTTAATAAGTTATAAAGATTTATAATTATAAAAGTAATTAGATTTAAAACTTTAAATGTTTAATGATTTACAGGTTTAAGAAATTTTGTTCTAAATTTCTCTTGGTAATCTTTTAATTCCTCTGGGTCGAAAGCTGGACTTATTACTGGAGGAGAGAAGAGTTTTGCGTGTCTGAACATCATCAACCTTTCGCATACACACCATCACTGTTCTATTTCTATTGCTTGATAAATCTTTTGAATCCACAGAAGCTGAGGGAAAAACACTGGAATCCACCAAATGATTCTGGAAATCCACCAGAAAATACAAGAGAAAAGAAAGAGAAGATAAAAGGATTATTACCTGTCCAGGAAATAACAAATTTAGCAAATAAATCAAAAACTGCCGATTCCATCCTCTATCCTCCATATATATACTCTCCATGTAATGATGAGCCTTCTTTAAAGGAAATGGGCTTTTGGTCCATGTTTGATTTAAAGGAAATAAGCTCTTTCCTAATGCCATTAACGGATGTGCTACATCAGGCGCCCCTTCTTTAGGTACAATTGTTCTCAATTGTTGCTCTGGATGACATTTCTCCTCCATTTTCATCTTGTCTTTCTTGATGCTATCCACTCAAATGATGTAGTAGTTCGATCGTCCCTTGTGAGTGGCATCTATTTGGGGATCGAATAGTAGATGTATTCAATCGTGTTTTTCAATAGGTGTGGGTTGTTGCTTCTTATAACTTGAAGTCTAACAACCCATGACCATAAAGGTGATGCTCTGTCTATTGTGACAGAGCATCTAAATAACTAACTAACAAACTTATTTATTTTAACTCTAATTACATTATTCCTCAATGCGCCCCCTCAATCCAATGGGGATTTCATACGTGACCTTGGATTGGAGATACTTGAATGATGTTCTTGGAAGCGCTTTTGTAAGTAGATCAGCCGCTTGATCTTTTGACGTCACAAATCGCACTTGTAACGTTTTTGCTGTAACCCTTTCTCAAACAAAATATTTCGATTTGATATGAAGCGTGAGGTTGTTCGAGAGAGCTACCGCGCATGTGTTATCGCACCACACGGTCATATATAGTATTGGGATGATCATACCCTAGTTCGGATAGAATCATTTTTACCCATTCTAGCTCTGCTGTGGCATCAACAACACTCCGATATTCTGCTTCCATGGTCGACCTGGACACCGTGGGTTGTTTCTTGGAACTCCATGAAATGAGATTAGGCCCCAAGAAGATGAGATAAGCCCCTTGACTTTTTCGATCGTTCTTATTCCCCCCCACCCCCCCAATCTGCATCTGAAAATGCAATTAACTCATGACTGGATGATTTTTGAATGTGAATCCCATGAAATAACATAGCCGAGACGAATCTGAGAATTCGTTTTAGCACTTTCCAGTGAAGATTCTTTGGGGCTTGCATAAACTGTGAAATTTTGTTGACGGAGTATGCTAAATCCGGACGAGTGATTGTGAGATATTGTAGAGATCCCACGACCTGCCGGAATTTAGTTGGGTCGTCATACATGTCATCATCCGAGTAAAGATCTGCACTTGATTCCATGGGAGTATTGGTAGGCTTTAGATTGTTGAGTTCTACCTTTTCTAGTATGTTTCTCACATATTGATGTTGAGATAATAATATGGAGTCAACTTCTCGGTTGACATGAATTCCGAGAAAATATTGTAGTTCCCCAAGATCCTTAACCGCAAACTCTGTGGAGAGTGAGTGAATTGTGGTTCTTATGAACTCTTCCAACGAAGCTGTCAAGATGATGTCGTCGACATAAACCAGAAAATATGCGACTATTTCCTTCTTTTTGAATATGAAGAGAGATTCGTCTGCACGACTTTCTGAGAAACCCAACTTGACTACGAAATTCCTTAGTCTGTGAAACCAAGCTCGGGGGGACTGTTTGAGTCCATAAATCGATCTTCGTAATTTGCACACAAGATTGGGTTGTTCCTGATTTATGATTCCTAGTGGTTGTCTCATGAAGACATCTTCTTCGAGAAAACCATGCAAAAATGCATTGGATATGTCCAACTGATTCAACTTTCAACTTCCACCCATTGCTTAATGCCAAACAAATCACGATTCTTACTGTTACTGGTTTAACAACCGGTGCGAAAGTTTAATCGTAATCCAACCCATCTCGTTGACGCATTCCATTGGCTACGAGTCTAGCTTTTCTTCGTGCCAAGGTTCCATCCGTGCTGAGCTTATTTTTGAAGATCCATTTACAACTCAAAACGTTTTGCTCCGGTGATCTTTTAACCAGATCCCATGTGTGATTACTCTGTAGAGCGTCAAACTCAGCTATCATAGCTTCTTTCCATTCTGGATCGACTAGTGCCGAAGTCGATTCTGAAGGTACCAGAGGTGTTGCTGCGATATGGAGAATATATTTCGGATTTGGCCTTCGTATCCCATCTTTTGCACGTGTTCTCATTGGATGTTGAGATTGTGGTTCTATCTCATCCAATGTTGTTGTGTGATCAGTAGTTGGGATATTGTGCGTTTCCTCCTCCGTTTCTGATATGGATGACATTTCAGTTGTTTGAACTTCTGATGTTTGAGCTATTGGTAATGGATTTTCAATCTGATCCATAACCTCTATTTGCTTGGCCGAATCTGTGTGGAGATTGTGTGAGAAATCTGTTTCATAAAGAAGGTAATGTCATTAGATATAATTATCTTCCTTCAATCTGAATTATATAATATATATCCACATAGTCTCTCGGGTAGCCCACGAAAATATACGGATCTGACCGATATGACAGTTTATGTTTTCTTATCGGTCTTAGATTGGGAAACGCAAGTGATCTGAATACCCGAAGACCTGTTAGATTGGGAGGTTGGCCGAATAACTTCTGATAAGGCGACTGGTTTTTCAATACCGGTGAGATCATTCTGTTATACAAAAATGCCGCCGTTAAAAAAGCAAAATTCCAGAACGTGAATGGAAGATCGGCATGATTCATCATTGCGAGACCTGTGTCTACTACGTGCCGATGACGTCGTTCGACTGTCCCCATTTGATAATGTGCATAAGGGCAAGATCGCCGGTGAGAAATTCCCGATTTCTCTAAAAATTCTGTAAATGCAATGAATTCTCCACCGTTGTCGGTTTGCAAAGATTTGATACTTTTTCCCGTCTGTTTTTCGATGAGAAGTTTTAACTTCTTAAAGACTAGTAATGCATCAAATTTCTGAAAAATGGGAAATAACCAATTAAACTTAGAAAATCCATCCACAAAGTTAATGTATTATCGGTGACCGTCAAGAGAGGCTACAGGAGCAGGTCCCCAGATGTCGGCATAGATTACTTCTAAAACATCAGTTGCCGAATTTTCCATTCTCAGAGGAGAATGTAACCTGTGCATTTTACCCATAACACAAGAGGTACAATGTTTAAATGCATTATTACAGACAGGAAGTTGGAATGTATTAATCATATTCCTAATAGTTTCTTCACTCATGTGCCCCAACCTAGCATGCCAAAGATCCATAGAATTTCTGCCAACCGCATTAACCTCAGATAATCGTGACTTTTCATCCAGATTCAGCTCATATAGCTCATTACTTACTCGTCCAGTAGCTACAACTCTATCAGTCCGACGATCCTTGATACTTATAGAAGAATCATCAAATGCAACATAATAATCGTTATCTTGACAGAGCTTGTTAATGGAGAGGAGATTTTTAGAAATCGCAGGGGAATGTATTACTCCATTTAATTTTATCAAGCTATTTCCATGATAAAAGTGAGAGTTACCAGTGACTGGTATTGATGTACCATTTGCCACTAGAATACCTGGATGGTTAGCTTGCTGATTTGTAAAATAGAGATTCCTCAGGTCGGCGGTCACATGATCTGTTGCCCCTAAATCAGGGAACCAGATCGCATTTGCTTGTGACGCAAATTTTTTGGTCACCGCTGCCTGCCTTGCTATCGCCCAGAGTAGAGTATAGTTGTTCATTATGCCGGTTATGACACGCTAGGGCGATGTGCCCTTTCTTCTTACAGAACTGGCAAACCGGTCGATCCTTGCTTTTCACGACCACGTTTGCAGAGTGGACCACCGCGCTCGCCGACACATTGCGCTCTTTCCTGATTTCTTGCGATACCAGCGACTATGGATTCAAAATTGGAATCCAATCCCCCGACGACGGAGAGAATAAATTCAGAATCTGGGACGACGATTCCCGCTACTCTGAGTGCGTCGACGACGCCCTTCATCTTCGTGAGGTATTCTGAAATTTTTAGCCCCCTTTTTCGCATCGAGTGGAGCTCCTGTTGGAGCTGTAGAATTCTGGAGCCGGAGGTCGACGCATAGATCTGATAAAGCGCCTCCCACACCTTCGTGGAAGTGTCATAGGAGACCACTTGCGATAAGATTTCCGCCGACAGTGAGGTGAAAGATCCATCCGAGGAGGAGTTGATCTTGACGCACTTCAAGGTCCTCCATCGGAACGAAGGATGACTCCACATACGCTAGGAGATCATAGCCACACAACATGGTTTTGATGTGAGCCTCCCACGCGATGAAATTGCCCTGATCAAGTTTAATCGTGTAAAGATTCTTGATCTTGACGAGCTTAATCTGTTCCCTTGCAGCGATCCTTTTATGAAGCTTTCACTGTCCTTGCCGGAACTGTTTGGGGACTCCATGGATGTAGCTACAACTCGAACAACAAGATGATGGAATTGAGTAAATCCCAGGACCGGGAAGAACAACACGATGGTGGTTCTTCAGGCGTCTGATACCATATTTGGGGATCGAATAGTAGATATATTCAATCGTGTTTTTCAATAGGTGTGAGTTGTTGCTTCTTATAACTTGAAGTCTAACAACCTATGACCATAAAGGTGATGCTCTGTCTATTGTGACAGAGCATCTAAATAACTAACTAACAAACTTATTTATTTGGATCAGGTGGAAAACGTCTCCTTCAATCTGTTGTAAAAATTGTAGTAGGTCTACTGAATTCTTTGCCCAGCCAGAGGACTTCAACCATTCAGTGATAGAAACAACAGCATGACCCCTCCCATTTGGATTCAATTAATGATTCAACATATAACAAAGAGTCTCGACCTATTTTATTTAATTGAATCTTCTGATTGAATGCAACCAATAACTTTCCATTGCAAGCATTTAATGAGTAAACAACCCTTCCAGCTTCCCTTGAAAAAATCTAAACAGTTTTGTCTGTCCACATTTCAACAGTTTCATTTAACTTCTCAAAACTGATTTCCGGATAGGCCAAATGCTTACCACCAGTGGCTACTGAAATCTTCTAGCTGTTGAAAACAGCTCACATATTCCACCTTGCTACTGTTTTGAAGTAACCTCTCCAAATCATATAATCGGGCTTCAGCAACAGCTACATTTTTTCCAGCAATAGAGACAACACGTACTGAATCAGATATCTCCCCATATAGCTTCCTTGAAAGATCTTCATATGCCTGTAGCAAATCAGAGCTTTCCTAAAATCTTCTTTGATAATCCATCGCCACATTTCTTGACTTTGTTAACTCTTCTTCAAGAGACTTATTACACTGTGCAAGGTTATTTAGTATAACCTTTGCAGATTCCTGATCTGAGATAATTTGTTCTAAGTCATACCTTTCCTCTGCAAGTAACTTCACCTCCTTGCGCAAACACCCACTACAAGAAATAAGACCTTGTATGGCGGTCTTTAGATGACGGATTTCCGCCATCTAAAGTGATCGTCGGCGGAAATCCGCCATCTAAAGACCGTCATCTTGGACACCACCATTAAAACCCCATAACCGTTATCTAAAGACCGCCATCTATTATCCATCCCCATTTTCCACCAAAAATTGTATAGATGGCAGAAATCCGCCATCTAAAATATGGCGCGGAAAAAGTTTGGCACCAATTCATTAATGACGGTTAATTTTATTGATGGCGGATGTCCGCCGACTATCTTTGTAACATTAGATGGCGAAAATCCGCCATCTAAAGTACAGCAGGCGGTTTCCTAAGTTTATAGATGGCGGATATCCGCCATCTATTCGTGGGAGAGGGCAATTGTGCCCATATTTGGATGGCGGATTTCCGCTATCTAAACCTTAGTAGAAGAGTATATATGGCGGAAATCCGCCATACAATGTTTGTTTAATTTTTTTTTTAAACAGGATTCTATATTTTGCGTCGAATCGTTGTTTTTTGAAATAGAAATCGATATTTGAGAAAGCGATTTTTAAATTGAATTTGAAATCAATGTTTTTTATTAAAAAGAAACTAAATTACAGAATTGTTAAACATTCGAAGTTTGAATAAGCAAATATAAATTTTGTAATCAACACTCGTCTGAAATCGAGTCTTCTGAATCAGAATCCGAAATATCTGATTCGAATGCAGACGGTATGGTGGACTTTGAAGTGGAAGTCATGTGCGTCATGTCGAGTCCGAAAGTCTTCAAAGTCTTATTGAGTTTCTTCATATAAGATTTCATTGCATTGAACTTCTTCTTATATTTGGAGACGTCTTTCTGACTCTCGTTACACTTGTTCTGAAAATGAAAACAAAAATGAGTTCGATAATCAACAAAATTATTGAAATATATTTAAAATACCTCCAATTCTTTGAATTTTTCCGACCAAACTGCATCTGGTGTTGCATCAGTAGTCGTGTTTTTGGAGATCGGCTCTTTTCCTTTCCAATTTGGAGAAGTCCATCTTTCGTTCGTTGTGCTCACCATACTGGCAGCTTCTCCAATTCTTATGATTCTATTTTTTTTTTTATTTTTTCCGAAAGTCTTGTTGACCGTCGCTTCGATAAATTGCTGCATTATAAAAAGTAAATAAATAAGAAATGCGAAATATGTTTAAAATAATCAATAGAACTTACAAATGGAGTCATTGCTTCAGATTCAACCCACGATTTTGCCTCTTGACTTTTGATAAATTTCGTGGCTTCAAGCTGAAAGAATAACAAAATCAAACAATGATAATAGAAATTATAAAATATAAATAATTTTAAAAAAAGACTTACAACTTTATCGCTTCCTTTATATGTCATTTGTAAAGTCTCTGACCAAGCTTCGACTTCACTCCTTCTTTGTTGCATCTATATTCACATAATTCATTAATATATAAAAAAATTAGATATAAATTATAAATAAATTACCAATTCATGACGTCGTTGCGCTAATCCTTTTGAACCAGCGTGATGTGTCATTTGATTCGCTCGGTTCGCGGTATTTATCTCGGAAATTTTCTGAAATTAATAAAAATATTAACTTTTAAATTTATTAATATGAAATAAATATATACATATACGTACCTGTCCTCTTTCCGATCAAAATTGTCTCAATTTATTCAGAAATTGAGGTTTGCTGACATACGACGGAAGAGTTGCTAAAATATCATCTTCACTCATATTTGGATCCGTGTCATATTTTTGTAACAACGAATTATTATTGCTCCTTCAGAGTTTGTTCAATCTACCATTGATATACGTTTGTGCCCCTTTGCTCTCACTCAAATCATATTTAGCCTACATATATATTCAAAACTTATAAGTTTTGAAAAATTAATAAATATTTTAAAAAATATACTTACAGATAGGATCTTCAATGCGTCATGAAAATTATGTTTCGGTTGATGACGCAACTCAATGCCGTACGAAAAGAGAGTATGGTCTTTTGCTAAAAGAGTCATTCGTGCAGTTAATTTTTTTGCTATCTCATCAGTCGCTTGCTTTGTGTCGTCAAACATGACCTTCAATTTGGTATCTTTTTCTGGATGGTTGTGGAGGTGGTCTTTTGTGTGACCACGACCATTCTTTTTTGAAGGCGGTCCATTAGATATGGACGGCCTCGCATCTAATTTACATATTTAAGATTTAATATTTAATAAAAATGATGATAATATTTAAAGTATGAAAAATAAACTGACCACTAGAGCTTGACTCTTCGAAAGGGCGACGAGATGTAACCATCGCCAATGCCATGAAAGGTGTGATCACACCGACAAGAACGAAAAAAGTAAACATAATCTGAAATATTACAATTTTAAAATAAAATTAGTTAATTTAAATACATACTCAGACACCCGTATTCGGGGTCTTAGTCTGACACAACAACTAAACATTTTTCCTATTGTAATTTATATTCTTTATTATGATACACAACAAATCTTCGAAGTCGTCGTGAAAAGAGTTGTATTCAATTTTGAATGAATGTGTTCCTCCACAATCATTTAATACTCTCGCTTCGTATCTTAACACTAAAACCTGACCGGTTTCCATTGTTTGAGGATTTCTCGACTATATTTTTGGACAGTCGTGAAAATGAGGACCGTTGACTCCGCAACGAAAACAAGCAAAAACACGAGAATAATAATCTATGTTTTTGTAGAAACAATTTTGAATCCGGTTTAGTCGATCGAGTCGTTTATATCCTTCGACGATTGCAAGTAGTTGACTCATTTTTTACTGAAAAAAAAAGAAATATTTACAATCAACATAATATTATATTAAAATATTAAAACTTTAATTACAACAATCATCATTATCGACAATGAAAATATCTCTATTTAGTATTTTAAGGACGAAACTCCAATCACATTCTACTGGATCTTGAATGTAGAAACACTGTTCCACCTACACGTTCCACAATTCGGGCAAGTTTTTGCGTCTGCATACTCATTTCGATATAAAATACAATCGTTGCGACATGCATCGATTTTCGTATAATTGAACCCCAAGTCACGAACCACCGATTTCGTATGGTACATGGTTTTCGAAATGGTCGACTCACCATTTGGAATAGCACGACGCATGATGGATAATAATTTCTGAAAACTTTTATCACTCCAATGATTGTTGCATTTCAACTTATACAATTCCAAGATAAAAGATAGTTTCGAAAACTCTGTGCAACCTAGATATAACTGTTCTTCACCTTCTTTTAGAGGTCGTAAGTACGAATCATCTTATCTGTGCTCTGGATCTTTGTCGACTTGATCTTCATCGACTGGATCTACATCAACTGGATCTTCATAGACAAGCTCGTATTCGAGAGGTTCTGTTTTGAGAAATTCTTCGTCGACTGTATTTTCGACTACATGTTCTCCGTAAACCGCACGAACCAATCCAATCATATCGTTACCAGTTTCCGGCACTGTCTCTTGTCGTTTCACTTTTTTTCACCATATCTACTCGGTAACTCTCTGTGACGCGTCCAAACGTCGTAATGTTTCAACCAATCATTTATGAAAATATGCCTCCTCATCTTCTTTATAGAAATCACTTAACTATTCATGTAGGATGAGCATGGACAAGGTAAATAACCTTCTGTGTGAGTCGAATTCGAAAGGGCGAAATTAGTCAAAGCTGTTAAGCCTTCACCGTATTCTTTCGAAAACCGATCTAAACTCATCCAAGCTTTATAGGGTACTTTCATGAAGTTTGATATTATCCTAAAAAATTAAATTTTTATCAAATTGTAATTAATTAGATAAAACTTAATTGACTATTACAATATTAATTATAGTTCAATTAATATTAAGTTCAAATTTTTTTGGAAAATTTAGCTAATTAAAGGTCTAATTAACTATTCCGAATCCGTTTCATAAACGACTTACTTCGGAGTTGCTGGTTGCGGAACTGGAGGGACCGGTGCTGGACGAACAGGTGCCGGCGGTGTGGGAGGGGCAGGTGCTGAACGAACAGGTGCCGGTGCTGGACGTACAGGTGTTGATGCAGGATGAACCGGGAGATAAAACCGGAAAGCATCTTGGGGATTGGGTGGTAGAGCCCTCTTACGATGTAATTGCTTCACTCTACGTGGCATTTTTACAATCTAAAAAAAAATTACTTATATATTTATTAAACAATAGTTAAATAATCATTTATTTATAAACAAAAACTTTTTTCATTAATTATCAAATTTAATTTCATAGCAAATTAATTATTATTATTTCAATTTAAAATAATTAAAATCGATCGATTTAATAATTATTCATTAAGATTTCTATAATTTCATGCAAATTAATAATTAATAATTCAATTTAATAATTACTAATTAATTAACAAATTTATAATTTCATTCAAATTAATTCAATTGTATTACAATTAATTAAATAATTTCAAATTAAAATGATCAAATATTATTTCATGCAAATTTTTCATTATTAACTAATTAATATCATGCAAATTATTTAATATTTACTAATTCTTAATCAATTAATAATATACTAATTATTATTTCAATTGATAATTAAATTGATATTTAATAATTTATTTTTACAATAAATTAAATAATTTAAAAATAAGTTGATTAAATAAAATTATTTAATTTTTAACGTAAATTAGCTTTTACTTCAATCTAAAACTTACGAAATCTCGATTTGAGAAAACCTAAAACAAATAAAAAACACAATAATTATTTCACATAATTTTTAAATTATTTAAAAACATAAATTAATTAATTATTTCAATTATTTATTAAATTATTGAAAAGCAGAAAATAATTAAAACAAATTTATTTCATATAAATAATTAATTACATTAAAACAATAAATAACAATAAATTATTACATAAATAATTAAATTATCTTTTCAATTTATTTAAAACAATAAAAAAATAATTATATAATTCATTATTATTTTATTTTTTATAAAACAGTAAATTAATTATATAATGAAATTATTTTTTAAATTATTTTAAATCAGGAAATAATTTATTTTTTAAATTTGTTTTTAAATTATTTAAAAACAGATAGTAATTAATTATATAATTCATTTTTTATTTCTATTATTTAAAAACATTTAATTAACAAATTATTTAAAGTATTTAAACACATTTAAACACATTTAATTAAATTATTATTTACATAGTTATTTTAATTATATAATAAAAATAATTAAATAATTGCAAGACAAAAAAACCTTGGTATCGTTTAAATAATTGGGATTTTTACAAATTTTAACTACTTTTGCTTCAAACAAAATTTAAAACTACTTAGTAAATTAATCTACTAATTTACTAAGTATACAAACAATAAATTAACTCATACGATAATACTCTTAAATTTTAATTAACACTAACACTTAAAAACCTAAACTCTTACTAATTTTACTAAGTATAAATTCCAACAACATATAAAACAGTGAATTAATAGTATCTATCAAATCTATTCCAAACATATTCTAAACAACATATCTATCTAATCCATACACAAAATAGACAAATCCAAACAGCAAATTAATAAAACATACATTTACAATATCATTTCATTTACAATATCATTTCATTTCAAACAACAAATCCAAAGAGCAAAATTGTAAAGAAGAACTGATGTATAGACAGAAACATCAGACTGATTATATAGAAGAAGTTGGATAGAGAAAGAAAGGAGAAAAAGAAACACAATGGGGAAGATACAGTTAGAGATCTAACTGCCCAAAGATAGTGGAATCAACTTTATATATCCAGATTGTGAAGAAAGAAGAACGAGCACAAGAAGCCCTAATTTCAATCTGAAGAAATATCAAGTATACAAAATACAATCCTCAAAAACTAATTCATTAGTATTAGTTTATACTATTTATAAACCTTACTAGGTTATTTATCTATTAGTCCATTTACTAACTAATATTGTTACTATACCCTTATGGGTGAATTTACACTTATGGTATGATATTTAATGCTATCTTTACATTCCCCCTCAATATCATAATTGATTGATCACAATCAATTATGATATTGATCAAAATTTCAGAACCATGATCAACATCTTTTCTTGCAACTTATTTTCTCGATATTGATCTTTAGTGGAGACAACAACAGTGTTTCCCCCTTCTTTTCCTTTTTTTTTCCATGCATCCGAAAACAGACCAGTATTCTTCCCATATGAATGATAGTAATTTAGATGTGGATTGTTAAGTGATTGGATTAACAGTAGGGGTTAAAAAACCCAGATGGGATTCGTAATCTTGCTCCTCTTTTAACTCAATTTATTTTCTGGGAAAAACCCATTCTCTCAATCCAATCAACTCCATTATCCAATCTTTTACTTATGAAATCATATAGTCCATTCCTACCCTGATCTAGTTTAGCTCCTTTGTCCTTGTCGAGGCCCTTCATCTTAACGACATATATAGATTCTTTGTTTAGTCCTTTCTCTGTTCACCAATTCTTATATAGATCCTGCATTTATACATATTATAGATGTCATCCAGGCAGGGACCAACTCCTTTTAACTTCCTTTGCAGTCCTGATTCTTGCACACATTCAAACACTACATACCACTCATAGCTACACAAATAATAATAACATCAAATATTTAACCAGTATCATTAGTAGATATATAACATTATCAAACATAATAACATCAGTCCTGGTTTCTGCATTTATTTTATTATTATTTTTATTATTTATTATTATTATTTTTTATATTATTATTTGGTTCTAAGTCTCTTTACTATATGGTTTTTTGTCATTTGATCCTCTATTGAAGTTGCATCTTCATCATTTCTTATGTCTATTTTTTTCTTATTAGGACTTAGTTTGTGTTTATCCCTATGCCTTCTAAATTCTTCAGTTCCTAGTATCTTTGTGAATCCATCCGCAAGTTGCTGGTTGGATGGAATATACTCTATCCTTATTGCTCCTTTGTTTACTAGTTCTCTAATGAAATGTAGAGAGATGTCCATGTGTCTTGTTCTTCCACTTGAACTTGGATTTTTTGCCAAAAATATGACAGATTTGTTATCACATAGCACTAGTGGTGAAGAATCTAGTTTTATCCCTAATTCCCTAAATAGATAGCAAAACCACTTTATTTCTGATATTACTCCTGTTAATGCCCTATATTCAGCTTCACAACTTGATTTTGCTACTGTTGATTATTTCTTAGCTGACCAGGCTATCACATTATTTCCAAACCATATGCTAGATCCAGATATGGAAATCCTGTCATCAGGATTGTTCCCCCAATCTTAGTCACAATATGCTATAAGTGTGTTTTCTGATCTATCTGAGGAATTAAACCTAAGTCCTAAGTTGATACTTCAGTACCCTTTTTGCAGCATGTAAGTGTATCTCAGTAGGTATTTATAAAAACTGACTCAAGTGGTTTACATGAAATGCAATATCTGGCCTTGTTAGAGTAAGATATTGCAGTGATCCAATTATACTTCTATAAACTTTTGGATCCTCTATAGGTGTTTCCGTTTCTTTTGTTAGTCTAGGTGTTGATGTCAATGGTGTCTTACAAGGCTTACTCTCTGTCATTCCAAACTTTTTGAGTATTTCTAATGTATATTTCTCTTGGTTTAGAATAAGAGTACTCCCTTCTCTTATACACTCCATCCATAAGAAGAAATTTAGACTTCCTAAATCTCTACATGAGAACTTTTTGCAAATCATCTCAATGCACTCATTTATGACTTGTGATGAGTTACCAGTTACTATGATGTCATCTACATATACTAGTATGTAGATCTTCAACTCTCCAATTACTTAAAAAAATAAAGATGTATCTGTTTTGCTGTTGGAAAAATCATTCTCTGTTTGAAAATTTTATAATATGGAGTACCAAGCTCTAGGAGCTTGTTTAAGTCCATACAAGGCCTTATGAAGAAGACACACATGTTTAGATGATTTCTTATTTATAAACCCAGTTAGTTGCTTCATATAGAATATCTCATTTAGATAGCCATTTAGAAAGGCATTTTTAATGTCATGTTGTCTTAATTGCCACTTGTGTGAAGTGGCTAATGACACAACTGCCCTGACTGTGTTCATTCTAACCACTGGACTATAAATTGAGGTATAATCCACCCCTTCTTCTTGGTTATATCCTTTAGCAACTAACCTTGCCTTATATCTTTCTAGGGTTCCATCTGCCTTCTTTTTTATTTTGAACACCCATTTGCATCCGACAATGTTCATATCACTCGTTTGAGGAACTAGACTCCATGTATTATTTATTTTGAGAGCATTCATCTCTTCTACCATTGCTTCCCTCCATTTTTCATCCTTGTTTGCCTGACTAAATGAAGTTGATTCATCACTGTCTAGTTCTGAATAGGAGCATTCATAGTCTTTGAGTAATACAGAAGGTTGTTTTACTCTAGTAGGATACCTTTGAGTTTTAGTCGCTTCAGGTTGACTACCACTAATGCTTAAGTTCTGAAGTTGAGAAGAGAGATCTTCTATATTCACCGAGTTTCCAGAACCATTGCACTGTATTGGTGTTTCTCTTGTTGTTTGAATTTCAGTGGTTGTTCTAGAATTACTGTTTATTCTACTCTCAGATCTATTTCCTTGTTGTATTAAATTGTTGTTCCCTTGGGTTATTTCTTTTCCTATTGTCATTGCGGGTAATATAATGGAACATGTTGTTGGCTTTACCATTTCTTTTTTCTTGTTTATTTCCTTGTTTTCTTTTGTTAAAAATGGGAATTCTAGTTCATTGAATTTCACATTTCTTGACACTAGTACTTTCCCATTTTCTGGATTATAACATTCATAACCCTTATGTTCATTTGAATATCCCATAAACACACACTTGTGTGCTGTGGGTTCAAATTTATTTCTTAGACCTTGAGCTATTAAGGGAAAACATGCACACCCAAATTCCCTTAAATTTTTATAATCTGGTTTCCTTTTTCTTAGAACTTCATAGGGTGAAAGATTGCCTAATACTGAACTAGACAACCTGTTAATTAAAAAACAGGCTGTGCTAATCACCTCAGGCCATAGTGTTATAGGTACCCCTGAGTGAGAAAACATGCACCTTCCTGTTTCAAGAAGGTGTCTATGTTTTCTTTCCACAATTCCATTCTGTTGGGGAGTGTATGGGCATGAGAACCTATGAGTGATCCCTTTTTTAGCCAAATTTTTTTAAAATTCATTACTTGTGAATTCACCACCCTCATCGGTTTGAATTGTCTTTATTTTTGTCTCAAGCTGATTTTCTATGCTTGTTTGGAATTTTATAAACATAGAGATAAATTCACTCTTATTGTGTAGGGGAATTATCCAAGTGTATCTACTTTTATTATCTACTATGGTTGTAAAATATTTAAAATTTAATCTAGAGATAGTTGGAGCTAGGCCCCATAGATCAATATGAAGAAGATCCAAGCATTTTTCAGATTTAAATTCACTGTATTTAAATTGCAGTTTACTCATTTTTGCCATCGGGCAATTATTACAAAAGGACAAACATTTCCTATCTATTTTTTCTACACATATATCATCTCCTAATTTTTCCATAATCTTCAATGATGGGTGACCAAGCCTCCTATGCCACATATCCAGTCCAGTCTTGACTCCAATATTGCATGATATCTCAGGTGTGAAGTAGTAGAGCCCATTTTTATTAATCCCAGAAAAAAGAGTCTGTTGGGTCTCCCTGCTCTTCACCATAAAATCCCTCTGTGTGACCAATATAAAACAATCAAGATCACAACATAATCTTGTAGTAGAAACTAAATTTTTCTTTAGTTTGGGTACTAATAAAACTTTTTTGAGTAAAAAATTATTATTGTTTACTCTAAAGGCTAATTTTCCTATTTTTGTTATTTTTAATTTATCACCATTTCCTATTACTACTCCTCCAGTACCTTGGTAATCCTCCAGATCATGTAGCATAGCCTCCTCTCCTACCATATGGTTGGTAGCTCCGGAATCAAGACACCAATCCAAGTCTTGTACTGAAATTAAATTAGCTTGAAAACCTTCCTCTTTTTTATTATTATTTTCAGACCCTTCTATATTGTAGGCAGCAAAATTACCTCTATCTGGACAGCTCCTGGCCAGATGCCCTTTTTTGTCGCATATTTGGCATGCCACAGCCAAATCTTGGGATGAGGGTATTTTTAAAATAGGAGGAAGACTATTTTTATTTAAAGGAGGAGGAATAGTTACAACCTGAGGTCCTTGCTTAGGTCTTGAATAGTTCGAATTATAATATCCACCAGATCTGCCTCCTCGGGGAAACCTAGTATTTTGATAATATTTTTTATGAAAATTAGAGTAATTAACTTGAA
>LFYR01001257.1:17817-35511 GCA_001185155.1 Zostera marina
TTAGGCCGGATGTCCTCCTTGACTAGAAGATCTGCCAATTGAGCAAAGGAAGTCGACTCCCTCTGATTGAGTGTAGTTCTGAAAATTCTGAATTCTAGACCTAATCCTCTTAGCATATATTCAGTTACTCTGTCATCATTCATCTTGTAGCCAGCTGCCTCTAAAGAGTGTTTCAAGGCCTTGAATTTGAGCACGTATTCCTTCATTGTGATGTTGGAAGTTTTTCTAAGAGAATTCATCTCATCCCTAAGCGATTTGATTGAATTCTTATCTATTGGTGAAATATCTTCTTCAAGCATTCTCCATGCCTCAAAGGCTGTTTTACAAGGAAGTAACAACGGTTGAATCTCTTGGCTAACTATGGCCTTGATCCAGCTAAGAACGATCCCATCATTCCTTATATGAATTTCAAAATCTTGATTATCTGAGCCATCTTCCAATTTTTCCTCAGGAACCGGAAACTCACCCGACACATATTCCACCAGACCATGAATTCTAAGAGCCCCTTCAAACTGATTTTTCCAGACAAGAAAGTTACCTTCATCAAGCGGAGTCGGACACAATGACGCTATAGAATACATCATCTGAGGGATCTCCCTTCTTGTTCTTGCCTGTAATTGCCTTCCGATGCAAGAACCGAGCCTCTTGCTGCCATTTGCTACCTTGCTGATGACAATCACTGCCACAAAAAAAAATCCCGGAAGCTTTGAAATCCCTAAATCGCAAACGCTCTGTTACCATGTGTTGGTACCATGGACCGCGGACCGCGGCCCATGGACCGAACAGGGCCAGTCGGCGGCCCAGGCGAGTGGGCGGGCCCAACGCACGAGCCCGCAAGGCCCGTGGTCGACGATGGGAAGCTATAAATACCTTCCCTAGTCCAACAGGGGAGGGGGTTGATAAATCTAGAGAGTGAACTTGCACTAAGTTGTGGTTGTGAGCTTACTCCGGCGAGCCCACACACCAACAGTGGTAAACCTGACGTGAACGAACACGCGACAGCCGGAGAAGAGGAGGATGACGAGAAGTGAATATCAAGTAGGGGAGCACTCGAAGCGACCCGAGCGGGCAGCAGTGGAGTACCAGCCGGCGCGGCACCACTCCCGCGACCGGTACTCGGAGGAGGTAAGGGCCAACGAGGAGTGGGATGCTCAGGAGGAGAGGTTGCCCATGGAGTTCGAGGAGATAAGGTACGGGTGGGAGTCGCCCAGAAGGAGCCGGCGCAGCAGGCCGACATCCCCACCAAGGGATAGGAGAGCGCGGTCCCGGTCGCGGTCCCGGGAGAAAAGGGAAAGGGAGCACGAGAGGCTCCGGCGAAGGGAGCGCGCGGAGGAGAGGGAGCGCGCGGAAAGGGAGAGCACGCGAGAAAGGATGCAGCTCGTCGAACTGATATCTACCTTACAGGAGAGCCAGCGCCAGCTGCAGGAGCAGGTACATCAGCTCACGGTGACCCCCCACACCCTGGAGCAGGTACATCAGCTCGAGGCGGAGACCCAATGTACGGACCGGCCCACCCTGTTGGAGGACCCGGGAGCAATACCCCACCCGCGGAGGCCCTGCAAGCCATTGCGGTACCGGCGTTAAGGGGGGACGGCGGAGAGGCCCTAGCGCAACACTTGCTAGACGAAGAGTACCCGCTGGGCTGGAGGGCCCCGAAGATCCCATACTACAAGGGCGATACAGACCCGGAGGATCACCTGCACTCGTTCAAGACCAACATGGAGGACAGGACGAGCAGGAAGGACATCTGGTGTCGAATGTTCCGCAAGGCCCTGACGGGCGACGCGATAGCCTGGTACAGGACGCTGCCGAAAGGGTCCGTGCACACCTACGAGGGCCTGGTGGCGGTATTCCAGGAGGCCTTCACGCACCGTCGAAGGAGGCCGAAAATCAAGGCTACTCTCAGTACCGTCGCGCAGGGAGAGTCGGAGAGCACGCGCGCATACATGGATCGGTTCGCGAGTGAGGTGCAGAAGATCGAGGGGATCTCGGAAGAAGTGGTGCTATACGCCCTCACAAACGGCCTCCGACCCACGTACTTCACGGGGGACCTGGTGAGAAAGCCGCCGAGAACCTTTGCCGAGGCCATGGAAAGATCCCACAGAGAATGCAACGTGGAAGACTACCTAGGCGCGAAGATTCTGGAGTGCAGGCGGCAACAGAGGGGGAAGGGCACCCCCGCAAACACAGGGGGGCAGCAGCAGCAGAGCCAGCCTCAGCATCAACAGCTGCAGGCTAAGCCCCCGGTTGCGCCACAGGCGCCCGCGTACAGGACCGGCACCCCGTCAGGAGCGGGACGAAGGGAAGTAGGCCCTACCTCGGCGGCGAATCAAAGGCAGGTCTTCCTCACGTTGAGCGGAACGGGAACCCTACCCCCGCCAAGGCCAATGAGGAAGGACACGGCGGCGTTCAGGGACACTCGCAGATTTTGTGAGTATCACGAGGATAATGGCCACACGACGGCCGAATGCCTAAACCTGGCGAGGGTCTTGAACAAAATGAAACCCGCAACCGGAGCCCCCCTGCCCCGACAGCAAGGCGCCCGGCGGTAATACCCACAGGACACCAAGTGCCGAAGCAAGAGCCAGCGGACGAAACAATAGGGGACATCCTCACCATCGCAGGAGGAGGGGCTTCGAGAGGCGACGACCCATGGGAGGGGCGGCGATACGCGTCCGACGTAGACCGGACGACAGGGGCCAAACGCCCGCGAACGAACATGGAGATCTCGTTCACGGAGGACGACATGAAGGACGTCATCACGCCCCACGACGATCCCCTAGTCATAACCCCCATCTTCCAAAGGGGGGACAAGTCCAGCGTACGACTACACAGGGGCGTCTGTGAATATACTGTACTGGAACGCCTTCGTCAACCTCGGTCTGGCCCACACGGATCTACTCCCATGCCGGACTCTCATCAGAGGTTTCGGACAGTCGGAAGTCCCGGTGGCGGGAACAATTTCCATCCCGGTCACCCTGGGACCACATGCCCAAGCGAAGACGGTCGAAATTATGTTCACAGTCGTGAACTTCACGTCTGAATACAATGCCATCCTGGGAAGGACGGCGCTGCACGCTTTCCAGACAGTAATGTCGTCGCTCCACCAATGCCTTAAGTTCCCAACCGAAGGGGGAGTGTGCACAGTCAGGGGGTCCCAGAAGAAGGCGTGCGAGTGCTACTTCAATTCGGTCGGCAAAGTGATGACGTCAGGCGAAGGCCTACCGCATTCGATGCGGGAGCACGTCACAAGGCCTGAGCCAGCGTCCCACACGACCCAAATAGACCTTGGTCGGAGCGAGGTGCGAATAGGAAGGGACCTCCCACAGGATTTTAAGGAGGAGCTAGAGCAGCTCCTTAGGAGAAACGAGAACCTGTTTGCAAACGAGCTGGGGGAGCTGAGCGGTGTGCCTAGGACGCTGGCGGAACACAAGCTCGCGGTAGCCTCGGGTGCCCACCCCGTCAGGCAAAAGTTACGCCCGCTAAGGGCGGAAAAAAGGGAGGCGGCCGAGATAGAGGTCAAGAAGCTCCTCCGAGCGGGCTACATTCGCCCAGTGCGTTACCCCGCCTGGCTGTCCAATGTGGTAATGGTGAGGAAAGCAGATGCGGGATGGAGGATGTGCGTCGACTTCACCAACCTTAACAAAACGTGCCCCAAGGATAGTTACCGCTGCCATCGGTGGACCGGCTGGTGGACCAGAGCTCCGGGTGCGAAATGCTGAGTTTCATGGACGCACACTCGGGGTACAACCAAGTGCCCATGGCACGGGAAGACGAGGAGAAGACGTCGTTCATCACAGAGATGGACACCTTCTGCTTTAAAGTAATGCCCTTCGGCCTGCGCAACGCCGGGGCGACGTTTCAGAGGCTAATGGACAAGGTGTTTGAGGCACAGATAGGCAGGAACGCGGAGGTGTACGTGGACGACATACTCGTCCGGTCAAAGGAGACCAGAACGCACATGGCCGACTTAGAAGAGACCTTCGCCAACGTCCGAAAAGCAGGGCTCAAACTAAAGGCCAAGAAGTGCGCGTTCGGGATCAAGGAGGGGCACTTCCTGGGCTTCCGAATCACGCCCGAGGGGATCAAGCCAAGAGGAGAGAAGGTCGAGGCCGTTATGGCTATGAACCCCCCGCGGACGCTGAAAAAGTCCAGAAGCTAAATGGAAGGGTGGCGGCAATAAGCAGGTTTCTGCCAAGAACGGCGGACCGTTTAAAGCCATTCTTTCAATTGTTAAGGAACTCAGGACCCAGGGTGGTATGGTCGGACGAATGCGAAGCGGCTTTCAAAGAACTCAAGCTCCAGCTTTCGAGCCTGCCAACGCTCCGCCCTCCAACAAGGGGGGAACCACTTACCATGTACGTAGCGTGCTTAGATGCGGCCGTCAGCGCAGTACTAATCTCGGAGGCGGGAGGCGCAGAAAGGCCGGTATATTACCATTCCCGGTCGTTGATAGGAGCGGAGGAGAGATACCCGGAAATCGAAAGACTACCCTTGGCGGTGGTCTCGGCAGTCCGAAGGTTGAAACCATACTTTCACGCCCACACCGTCACGATCCCAACGGCCTACCCGCTACTCCAATTGCTGCAAAAGCCGGACGTCTCGGGAAGACTGACCAAATGGGCCATGGAACTTAGCGAATTCCACCTGGTTATCGTGCCGACAAGGGCGATTAAAGGACAAGCAGTAGCGGACTTCATGGCCGAGCTGACTCCGAGAGAAGGCGAGAAGACGGATGAACAGTGGTGGACGGCCCATGTAGACGGGTCGTCCAGTAGCAGTGGTTGTGGCACGGGGGTCGTGGTAAAAACCCCGACGGGGGAAAAGATCGAGTATTCGATCCACTTCGAGTTCCGGGCGACCAATAACGCAGCGGAGTACGAAGCCCTCCTATCGGGGGTCAGGCTAACTCGCGCATTGGACGCGTCCAGGGTGCACTTCCACACGGACTCCCGGCTGGTAGCTAACCAAGTCAGAGGGGACTTCGTGTCCAAGGAAGACTCAATGACGAGCTATGTGGCCGAAACGAGAGCGGCCTTGGGCAAGCTCGAAGAGTGGAGGATCTCTCAGATAGGGAGAGAGAACAACGGGGAGGCCGACACGTTGGCCAAGCTGGGAGCGTCCCCAGGAAAAGCGGAAGGAAGGTGGATCAGCATTGAGAACCAAGAGCGGCCAACGACGGCCAGCAGCCCCAAGCCGACCAAGGTGTGCGGCATAATAACGTCGGGGGGTTGGAGAACGCCGATCAAGAGATTCATCGAGGCAGGCGAAGCGCCAGCAGACCCGATGGAGGCCAGGAAGCTAAGGAACAGAGCGGCCTGGTTTGTGGTGGCCCAAAGCAAGCTGTACCGACGATCGGCAGCGGAGGAGGCCCCCCTGCGGCTATGCGTCTCGCGGGAAGACGGAAAAGCCGTCGCACGGAGCCTTCACGAGGGGGCGAACGGAGCGCACCAGGTTGGTAGGACGCTGGAGAAGCATTTAGCTAGGCAAGGCTACAATTGGCCCGAATCAATAAAGGATTCGGAAGAGATCGTCGATCGGTGCGATGAATGCCAGAGGCATTCGAACGTCCAGAGGCGGCCGTTTACCATGATGAAAGCCGTAACAACACCGGTCCCATTCGCAAGGTGGGGAATTGACATAGTTGGGCCGTTCCCACCAGCGTCAAGAGGAAGGAAGTTCCTATTCGTAGCGGTTGACTATTTCACGAAGTGGGCCGAGGCGGAGGCCACGAACACGATCAGCGAACAGAACGTGCTGAACTTCGTCTTCAGGAACATCGTCTGCCGGTTCGGGGTCCCGATCCAGATAATAACGGATAACGGAACGCAGTTCACGGGCAAGAAGTTAAGGGAGTTCTGCGAAGACAGCGGGATCAAGTTGAGCTTCGCACCAATCTACCACCCGCAGGCGAACGGACAGGTAGAGGTCACGAACCGGACGATAACATCAATCCTGAAGAGGAAAGTAGGCGAACACCCGGGGAACTGGGCGGACCTAGTCCCTGAGACCATGTGGGCATACCGCACGACCATCCGGACCCCCACGGGCCAGACCCCGTTCGCCCTCGCTTTCGGGATGGAGGCGGTAGCACCGGCCAAATTGGTATGGCCGACCGCATGCATCGAGCAGTTTCAGTCGGGGACGAACGACCAAGCGATGTTCCTAGAAAGGGAGAACCTAGAGAGCCGAAGGGAGGATGCGTCTATCAGGGACCTCACCTACAAACGAAGGGTCGGAACCCGCCGAAAAGGCTAACGGAAAGCTCTCAGGGTCGGACGACCGCATGAGACAATCCGAACGGCCCAGGCCACCCCCCTCAAAAGAAAACGCAATAAGTAAGAACGCGAAAGCGATATGTTGCGAGGCAAGAAAAAAACGGGGAAGCCCGCCGAAAAGGCTAACGGAAGGTCCCCGGGGCCGAAAGGCCGCACGGGAACGTCCGAAGGGCCCAGGCCGTTTCCTCGAGGAAAGAAAACAATTGAAGTAAAAAAGACGCTCAGAGCGGGGAAAGGACTGGCCAGGACGTCCCCAGCCAGCAAACCGCGCGAGGCACCTAAACGAGCGGCAACGCCACCCAGAAAGGACGCGGACGGCTAGTAACGGACGTGGAGTAAGAAGAAAAACAGGCGGCAACCAGGAATATCAAAGACCCACGAACAGGTATAAAAGAGAAAAAAAAGTTAAGTGTTATTACAGGAAAAAAGTAAGTGTTTCCATACAAAAAAAAGAGAAAGAACGAATGGTAAGCTACTCGAGGGGAGGCTCGGTGTAATCGGGGAAGTCGGCCTCAAGGTTCTGCTCCTCACTGTCGCTCACGTCCAAGGGAGGTTGGTAGGAGGGGACGCTCGTTTTTCTCTAGTTTTCCCACTCGAGGCGGCTCAGGGGCACGACACCGTACGACAGGGGCGGGTAGGCGAGCTCGCATATCCGACGTCCATGCAGATAACCTTTCCAGAAGCCGCTGCGCTTGGAATCCTTCATCAAGACGGTGTGGGTCCTCCTCCAGCTCGGCCAAGCGGGTCTCGAAGGTAGGAACAAAGCCCTTGATGAACTCGTCCTGAGCTTCCTTCGCGGCGGCGACAGAAGCGTCCTTCGCGGAAACGGTCCGAATTTTCTCCTCCTCGGCAGCCCGGCACACGTCAGCGGCCAGAAGATCCCGCTCACGTACGGCCGCGTCCAGTTGACCCTTCATCGTGGCAAGCTCGGCATGCATCCGCTGACTGAACCTCTTCGTTCTGCCAAAGGCCCTACTCCAACCGAACCTTGGTGAGAACCGAAAGCTGTAGCATCTGGTGGTGCAGGTCAAGATCGAGGGCCGACGTAGGACGCGCGAGCATTTGAACGTACTCGTCTTCCGGCTCCAACCAGGAGTCAATGTCGGAGAGTTTCTGCCTGAAAATCCCGCCGAGGCGGGGCAAGGAGGACGCAGGGTCGACGGGGGCGGAGAAGTCAATCGATTGTTCGAGCTTCTACAGGAGGGAGCGAAAGCGCTCAGGATCCAACCCCTCTGTCCGAAGGCGAGAGTTCGCGAGCTCAGCAGACGGGGGATCGGAGCGGCTGGCTTCGGAGGAGTCCAAGTTCTCAACCATGACCGTCTCCAGGGCAGCGGCGACAGACTTCCGTTTCTCGGCCCGAGCTTTCTTCCTTCGTCGTCGTTCGGCTCGGCTGTCTAGAAGGCCGGTGTCAGATTCGGCCGGGACGCCACGCTCGGTCTCGGGAGTGTGCGCAGGCGGAGAAGCGGGGGACTCGAACTGGACGGCGTCGAGCGACCTTTTCTTCGGGCGCTTGGGCGGGACGTCCCGAAAGTAAGGCATCTTGACGGGCAAGGCCAGATGCGCTTCGTAGCACCAAGATTGGGCCAGCGTCCGAGCGTTGACGGCCCCGCGGCGGTAAATTTCAGTCAGAACCTCCTGGGCGATCTGGGTCAGGGGCGCCAACGCGTCTCGGCTAGGGGCGGCGGTCCGGGTCTTCAACTGGGTCAGCAGAGCCCAGCGTGAGGGGAGAGTCGCCTCCGATTCGGACGGCCCAAGGGCGCTAGTGGGGACGAAAAAGAACCGGTCCCGCCAGTGGTGAGATCGGTCGACTAGCTGGTCGAAGAGGGCACCGCCCGACCTCTGGGCGATCAGCAAACGACGGGGGTCAATGGTCATCGAGGTCATGGTGAACCAAATCAGGAAGACGGGCAGGAAGACCTCGATGCCGGACCGATGGCAGAGCAGGGTGAAGGTCATCATGCGGTCGATGGCAGCCGGGGGGAACTGGGAGATCGAGATGTCGCAGAAGTGCATTGCTTCGGCCACCAGAGGGGGAAGCGGAAGAATGAGGTCAGCCTCGGCGTAAGGCGTGTAAAGGGCTACCATACCCGGCGGCAGGTTAGAGGCGAGGCGATTTCCGGCCTCGGTAAAAACTAGATCCGGCTGGCCCATCTTCACCAGAGCCTCCCGGATCACGTAGGCTCCGACGGTGGACAGCGAATTCTTGCTAGTGGGAGTGGCGAAGAGTGACTCGGCAAGAGCAGCACTGGCGCCGGTTTGAGTAGCGGCAGCAGAGCCGGCGGCGGAGTGGGGAGGAGCAGCAACCATTAGCAACCTGGTGAAGGAAGGAAGTCGAAGTCGGGGAAGACGGAGAGCAAGGCGAGAGGAAATGAAAGTTAGTCGCGAGTGAAGGAGGGGAACGAGATTTATATAAGGGTTCGAGGGTGCGGAAGACGAGGCGTCGCTTACCTGGGTTGGATGGGACTGGATGGGCCGGGGGGCCTCCGAGGGAGCCCAGGGCCCAGTCTGTCGGGGAACAGGGCGAAAGTCAGGGCCCGACGCGGGTGGCGAGGCGCTGGAGAGACGCCCGACGAGGACCCGGCGGCATCGAGTGACCAAACGATACGCGCGGAACGGGGCGACGGTGTCCAAGCGGGGCCACTGGCGGGCCCGACCAAGGAATCAAACGAGATGACATAACGGACGGACCCCCGCGTCGGCGAAGAGGGGGCCCGCGGCGGGGAGCGGGAGCAAAGCTCAAGAAGGGCCCGGGCAACGTCGGCAGAAGACGCCGAGTAGCGCAAATCTGCACCAACGTGCGAGGGCGAAGTCAAAATGCAAAAAAAAAAGCGAAGGAGAAACATTCATTAAAGCAAAACAAGTGTTACAATAGCCAGCGACACGGCGGGAAAAGAAAAAACACAGCACATAACAACAACAAAGTACGGCACCAAAAAGAAAAAAGAAGAGAAGAAAGACGAGGCGTCCCAGACGCCGCCCCACGAAGGCCGACCCACAGCCCAAAAAGGCACGGGCACGACCGCGGATAGCTCCACTATGGGTCTAGCGGGCCGACTTCGAGGACCCCGATAGGAAGTGGCGCAGGTCAGTAGCCGGAAGGGACGGGGACCCACGGGAGCGGCGATGACCGCGCGACCGGCTGGGCTTTGTCAGAGAACCGGGAGCGGCGGCAATGGCAGGAGCGGCGATCATACCACGCGCGCTGAAGGCACGCGATTTACCGGCGGAGCCCGAGACGGCGGCAAGAGCGGCACCGGAGTAGGCGACCGCAGGAGGGCCCGTGAGAGGGTCGGAGCGGCGAACCTGGGAGAGGCGACGATGGACGTCGATCAACACGGCGCTGTTAGGGACGCCGGCGGGCGACATCAGGCACATGGCCCAGGCGGCGTGCTGAAGCTGCACTTCGCGACGGAAGGGGGGATGATATGAGAAGTTGAAGAGTCGAGTGGGCTATTTATAGGAAGGAGAAGAGGGATTGACTCGAACACCGAGGAGCTTTAATGGAGGTGGTTGGAGGCGGGACGGGAACGGGCGACCCCCGGGCCCGAGCCCGTCGAGGAAGGGGGGAGTACTGTTGGTACCATGAACCGTGGACCGCGGCCCATGGACCGAATAGGGCCTGCCGGCGGCCCAGGCGAGTGGGCGGGCCCAACGCACGAGCCCGCAAGGCCCGTGGTCGACGATGGGAAGTTATAAATACCTCCCCTGGTCCAACAGGGGTGGGGGTTGATAAATCTAGAGAGTGAACTTGCACTAAGTTGTGGTTGTGAGCTTACTCCGGCGAGCCCACACACCAACACCATGTAAAGAAGAAGAACTGATGTATAGACAGAAACATCAGACTGAATATATAGAAGAAGTTGGATAGAGAAAGAAAGGAGAAAAAGAAACACAATGGGGAAGATACAGTTAGAGATCTAACTGCCCAAAGATAGTGAAATCAACTTTATATCCAGATTGTGAAGAAAGAGGAACGTGCACAAGAAGCCCTAATTTCAATATGGAGAAATATCAAGTATACAAAATACAATCCTCAAAAACTAATCCATTAGTATTAGTTTATACTATTTATAAACCTTACTAGGTTATTTATCTATTAGTCCATTTACTAACTAATATTATTACTATACCCTTATGGGTGAATTTACACTTATGGTATGATATTTAATGCTATCTTTACAAAAATATCATTTCATCAACATCAACTAAACCATATATTTCATCATCATATATTGATAAAAAAAAACACAAATTACATAGATAAATAAACCATACACATAAATTGATAGATAAACATAAAAATAGATAAATTTACAAACAAATAGATATAGATAGATAGATAAGGATCAAACAAAGAAATAATCAAAACAGAGGGAGAGGGTTATATACCTTCGGCGAGGCGCGCGAGACGAGAGGCAGCGCATGGCGAGGCGAGGCGAGACCGAACGGCGGGAGCGAGCGGCGGCGAGCAATCGGGAGTCGGCGGTCGGTAGAGGGAGAGGGAGAGGGGGAGGGTTTTGCGATTTTTGCGAATGGTTGCGGTCTGTCTGGATTTGGGTTTTTTTTAAACCTCAACTGTTACATGACGGATTTGGATTTCCGCTATGTAAGTACACTTAAGTTCCGCCCGGACTTAAGTGAAAGTCCGCCCAATCGAAAATTGGACGGGCTTTTTCTGCCCAATCGAAATTTGGGCGGGCTTTTTCCGCCCGACTCTTCGAATACTTAACATGGCGGATATCCGTCATGTTAAGTCAATTTAATCGGGTAATCGGGCTGAATATTGGGGAGGATTCGAAATTTTGGGCGGGTGTTTTTAGATGGCGGAAATCCGCCATCTAAACACCGCCATCGAAAATAAATTTGAACCGTCGTCGAACTAAAAACTTTCCTTGGCAGACTCAAAGAATAGATGGCGGACATCCGCCATCAAAAGAACTGAATTATTGATGACGGAAATCCGCCATCTAAAAGCCGTCATATAAGGTCCTTTTTTTTGTAGTGTTGTGTAACACATATACTTGATCATTATTTCTAAATCAGTAATACAAAATACTAGTTATGCTTTTAATTCAATTTCATACAGTGTGGGCATGTATATTATATTGAGTTAGTTTCTCATGTACCGAGCCTAAATGCGTCATGTGCGCTGAATAAATCTCAACCTGTCATTTTGTAGAATCAAAATTGTCGACATAAGATTATATTTTAATCATGTCAATTTAAACACTAATTACACTATTAATCAATATGGGTTAAATAAGTCAATCGATATTAAACCTAACTCCAGTTAATTAATTAATCATTTGAGTTAAGGGTTTAAGTCAATGTTAAAAGTTAAATTGGGAGAATTGCATTTTTACCTTAAATATTAGGAATAATTGCATTTTTACCTTGAATATTATTATTATTATTATCTTTTGACACTTTATTCAAGGTATAATATTCCAAGGGGACAAAATACTATTCAAGTTTGAATTTATTCAAAGATAAGATTCTCCAACAAACTCTATCCAAGAAAAACACTATTCAAGATAAGATCAAAGACAGCTTGGTTTTATGTGAGAAATCAAGGAGCCATCCATTGAAGATCCAAGGGTGGACATTGAGTGGCCAAGGCTATAAATAGAAGGGTAATCCCCTCATTTTTACTCACCACACTACAAGCAAACTCAAGAGCTTTCACTCCACACTTGCCCACACGTTTTTGCTTCCAAGCTTCCTAGCTTTCAAGTGCTCAAGTATTCTAGCTTTCTAAAGCTTCAAAAGCTCTCCAATTTCTTCTTCTAATCCTCTTGTTCATCTTTACAAGTAAGAAGTGTTGTTTGCTTTAATATTTCACTCCTCTAATCACCCCTTGTGTGTGTCTACTTTGGTTGAGAAGGTTGTCTCAATAATACCAAAGTGTGAGAGAAGGTTTTTTGAGCTCAACCATAAAGCTCTAGTTTGGTTTTATTGAGTTTCCGGGAAAACTCTTAGGTCTAATCTACCTTGAAAGATTTCTAGGTTTTTAAGAGTTCCTTGATACTCTAAGGTACTAACTTACCCGCAAAAGTTAAAGGTTCTTAAGAGTGCCCTCGATACTCTAAGGTGTGAGTCTACCCGTAAAAGGCTGGTTCCTAAGCGAAGTAGCCTTAAAGCTTAGAGAGGTTTTTAAGAGTTCCTTGAAACTCTAAGATACTAATTTACCCACAAAAGTTAGAGGTTCTTAAGAGTGCCCTTGATACTCTAAGGTGTGAGTCTACCCGTAAAAGATTGGTTCCTAAACGAAGTAGCCTTAAAGCTTAGATAGGTTCTTAAGAGTTTCCTTGATACTCTAAGGTTTTGCCATAACCTTTAGGCTAGTGAATTCCAACAGTTGGTCAGGACTGGATAAGCCTTTGTTTGGGTAAACCAGTATAAATCTCTTGTGTTGTTCTTTGTTAACATTAGCTTTATATTTCTTATAAAAACAACTAAACAACACTTAATTAAAAAGGATCCCTCTTCCAGTTATCTGGTCAAATATAGAGGTTGACTAGTTTTCAGCAGATCCCTCATCTAGTTATCTGGTCAACTATCTGAGATTATATTACTTGTCTTAATTTCTTTCAAGCATCTACTTATCAAATATATACATCCAGTTATCTGGTCAATTACTTGCTTATCAATATATCCAGTTATCTGATCATTTACTTGCTTATTAATATATCCAGTTATCTGGTCAGTTACTCTATAATATAACTTGTGTTTACAATATAACTTAGTACTCATATACTACGGTTGTTTGTAAAACACTATCAAGCAAGTTGACTCAGTATTCATATACTGTAGTAAGCTTCGAAGAGTAATAATTACGTTATTATATCATTCAGAGTTATAATATCTCTATATCATTATTGTTCAACCATTTGTGTCTTAAGTGTTTACAGGTAATTACGCAATCAATCTGTATAAATCAAAAGGAGGCTATTATCACCCCTTATAGCCTCGGATCACGATCCAACACATTTGTCATCCATCAGACTCAAAAATGTCACTCACTCAACACTGTTAATTGAACTGCGTTTGGAACGAATCTTGATTGAATCTGATATATATGAACTACCTAAACTTTAGCTACCCATAACACGCTAGATAAATCTTACTGGCTATTGTCAACCATATATGCCAAACATGTACGGCGTATATTTATTTCTTGAACAATTCATTACTATTCTGGATTTTATTTCTTTTTTAGTGGTGCACATTAATGGTTGATATGATAAGTGTTGGTACCAAAGCCCGTCCATAGGGACCATGGGCCGAACAGACCATATGGCTCAGGAGGTCCAAGGAGATGTCCTATAAATACCTCCCCTGGCTCAACAGGGAGGGGGATCGATAAGTAGTAGGAATAATACTAGAGTTGTATGTGTGAGCCCCCTAACGCGAGCCCACACTCCATCAATAAGGAAAACGTACGACTTCTTAATGTTCAGGCGCTGCAAACTATACCACGTAAATCTTTTATCATATCTGAATTTGGCAGAGAATTTTATCATTAATTACCTTACAACTTTCCTTATCTACTCCTGGAAAAGTAATATATCTCAAAAATCTAACATTTATTACTAGGCCAGGCAATTCGTGTTGGCACAACACGACATGAACACGACTGACATGATTAACTTTTTCGTCGACTCGAACACGTCCTATGTCAAAAAAATTTAACACGAACACAACACGACTGAATCCGTGTCGACATGACTGAATTTGTGTCGACATGACTGACACGACACGAAATTCGTGTCAACACGACACGACAGGACACGACTGATACGACACGAAATTTGTGTCAACACGACACGATAGGAATGTGACACGACTAGGGTGTCAAACTAGTCGAACCGAGCTTTTACTTATTGAGCCCGGCTCGGGCTCGGTTCATTAAGGTATCATATGGGCTCGGGTTCGCAAACTCGAGCCCACGAGCCTGAGCTCGAACTTAACCTGCAGGTTAAAATAATTAATTTAAAAATATGACGGATTGAACTCATACCTTTCGAATGCTAAGAAAATATTTTATCATCTGTGCTACATCTCTATTCTCTCTAAATATAATATTTTTTTATAATTAATAATCGTTTGATAATTAATATTAATATGTTTAATATTACTATATATTTGATATCACTATATTAGATATTAGATATTTTTATATTATATTATTATTATATTATATTTAATTAATAATCGTGTAATCGTGTAAATTTACGTTTCGTGTAATCGTGTCGTATTTTTAAAGACAAATACTAAACCGACATTATTATTAATCGTGTCAAAATTTTCGACACTAACCCGACACTATTATAAACGTGTCGTATTCGTGTCGTTTTAAAATCGTGTAGTGTTTTTTTACGATTCGTGTTTGTTATTGTCACCCCTATTTATTACAGTATAGCCTAGTACACAGAGGGTATTACATGTCGTATTAAAGATATTTATTCATCAACAACCACAATTGATTTTTTTCTTTATTTAAAAAATATGTCAGTAATATTGTACGAAAGGATTAAATCATACCAAATCAATCGAAGAGATTAAATTAATTTATTTATCCCCTAGCTGGAGTAGAAGTTAATATATTCCTGAAGTGCGTCGATATTATATTTCTCCACTAGAGTGGGAGTAGTGGTTAATATTCCTTTCCCGTAACCATTCATTCCACACGCTCCGATTGGGTGTCATCCTCGTACCAGTAAGGGAAGTAGCTAGAAGGAATAGATCACAGAGTGGAGAGTAAAATATTGATTCTCAATGGAAATGAAACTTAACCTGGTGAGTAGTGGGTGTCTTCAAGACCCCGTCCCTTATTGGGGATCAAGTCAGAGAGACCCTCGTCGACTCTTTAAGAGAAGCTTCTAAGACGAGTGGGTGTTTTGTTAAAACCTAAATTGTCTGTAGTCGTCCGTCGAATTATTGGCCGGACAGCGATGAACTCCGGCGAGATCTCTTGCCCGAATAATGAAATTAAAAAAAAGCGGGGAAATTGAAAGTTAGTTTGCTGCCCTAACTTTCAGCCATTGTTATTGTATCAACTAGGGATGAGATTCCCCGTCCCCGTACCCGGTACCCGGCCGGATACGATTCCCCGTCCGGGTACGGGGATGATTTTCCTACCCGTAGCAGAAAAATCCCCGTCCCCGTTCCCGACCGAAATCCCCGGTCATTTCTGGGTACGAAGATGGGTATTGGACACATCAGCGAATAACTGATTTGTAACTAACTACGAATAATAATATAGTTTAGTAGTTTTATAAATACAGACAATGAAATCATAATAAATACAATTCGAGATTCATTTTCCAATAGATCTCATATGGTATCATTTGCTTGGGGAATTTTCGAGAGAAAACAGATTTTCTCCGATGACAAGTCCGGCGACATTCACTTCCGCTGCCAACGGATCGGCTAGACCATTCAAGGTCATCACAAAGCCGATCAAGTGTGCACTCCTCGACAAGAGAAATTATTTCTCATGGGAGGCGCAATTCACCGCTATGCTACGCTGTATCGAGTTAATGGGTTATGTATAAGGGGAGATCAACCTCGATACACCGGAAACAATCCAACAAGATCAGTTAATCTTGAGTTGGATTTTAACCGGAATTTCAACAACAATAGTACCACAAGTGGCCGCATACAAGATTTCCGCCGGCGTCTGGAAATGTATGCAGCGATTATACGCATCAGGGACGCAAATGCGGCAGCTACATCTCCGATTGCAACTCCAGTCGATCAGAAAAAGGGGAATGCAAATGGAGGAATATATCGCCAAAATCTCGGTTCTAAAATATGCTCTTGCTGCAACCGGTGAGAAATTTAAAGAATCGGAGGTGATTTTTAGCACATTGCAAGGGCTGAACGACGACTATGAGGCGTTTGTCACCTCCATCACCACACGTTGGGACCCTAACCTAACGTTCGCCGAGCTCAGCGAACTCTTGATGGACCAGGAGATCCGGATTGGGGCGTGATCGCGTCCCTCTGGAAAGGTGGCTGATCCTCTCTATTCCCGTATAATCACAAGTATGTTACAAGTATGTTCTAAGTGTATTACAAGTGATCCCCCCCTTTACACTTCACCCCTAGGGGTATTTATACAATTTCCTATCGGACTCTGGGTCCTATGCTTTCGGATTAGGGTCCGGCATAATGGATCCGACATACTTGGGACGCCATCTTTGGAATGTTAACTGCTCGGGCTGACGGGTCCTTCCAACCGGCCTGGTCGGGCGAGTGTTCGTGGGGCTGACGGGTCTGCCCGGCCGATCTGAACGGGCTAGTGTCCTTGGAATGACTTGGGCTTTCTTCCATTTATCTTGCTGGATCTTGCTTCTAGACTTCTTCGTGGGCCTGGGCTGGTAACTTGGGGGTACCATCAGTACTCCCCCCCCTCTTCCTATAAATAGGTTGCTTTCCTTTATTTGATTCACTTTCTCCTCATTTACCATGTCTTCTCTTGATGATTTGTTGCAGGAACTGGGATATGAGTTGGCACGTCAGCGAGGTGTTTGGCCAGATGATCTTCTTCAGCACCTTTGTGACATCGAAGATTTTGCTGTGGGTAATCCTCGTTTGTCCCAACTGGTCTCGGAAGTCTCGCACCGCATTCGTGCTCTTCAGCAAGTCAGCAATGGTACCGGTGTTGTTGTTCCAGCCGTGGCAACTGTTTCCCGCAACCGTCGATCTGTTACTCCGTTCGGTCCTCCTGTCCCTACTGCTGTCTTTGGCGTGGCTTCTGCTCCTCCCTCCTCTCCTGGGGTTCCTGTTCCTGCTTCCACTGAGCTTTCATCGACTGAACGCTCCATCACACCTGCTCCTCGTCGTCGCCGGGGACGTGGGCCGCGCACCGGACGCCCAGGACCTCCTCCAGGCGATCTTCGTTACTTTTTATCTCGTGGCCCGCCTTGACGGGTTTCTTTAATTTGTGTTTTTTGGGAGACTTTGTGTCCTCCTTCCTATTATGTATTTGAATGTTTCTTTTGTTCCCTGCAGTTCCTATGACTTCTACAAACTCATTTGTGTCTCTCTTACGCACTGATGTAATTTTTCATCTTTAACAATTTCCTTTTCGTACGAGTGGTTTCTTTGTTTGTGTTTATTAAATGTAACTACTTGTTGGTTAGGGATCTGACAACTTCCAATTTTCTACTATGATCTTAATTTCTCTCGGCATTTCGACTACCAGGTTCTCTACATCTGATTTCCCTACGGGCAATTTGAGTAGGTATTCCTGCTACTTTTCTTTAGAGTCGTGTCGCTACCCTGGCGGGACTCCCTTTTTTTTTATATATACGATTACTTTTCTTCAGGCATCCTCCCTATGGCTATTTTGCCCCCTTCTCCTTGAACAATCGATCTGGCCCACTGTACCGTACGGCCCATCCGGTCC
>LFYR01001257.1:52059-112092 GCA_001185155.1 Zostera marina
AGATGAAAATTTATCGTCTCAAGGTTCAACTACATTTCATACGAAGCCTCTGTTTAAAAACGATCATATTGGACCTTGGCTGAAAGCATCAAAGGGAAAGAAAAATGGGCGCATTCTGGGATTTAGAGTTGGCAATGACTCTATGTTATCAAATAAGAGGAGAAAGAAAATGAGCAATGAGAAAACTGAGAAGCACAACACTGAAGAATTTGAATTGGCAGTTTCCAAAGCCGTTGAAAAACGAATGGAAGCGTTCGAAATAGAAAACGAAAAACGATTTAAAATGATGGAACAACGGTTAATTGACAATATACATGTGAGTTTAATAAATGTTTTTAAATTAGTTTTTAAATTTATTAATTTTTGAATATCTTCATTTATTTTCAGGCTAATGCGACAAGCAACGACCCGAATCGTCCATCATCGAGTAATGTTCCAGTTTCTTCTCAGTTGAACCAACTTATTCCATTATCGAGAAATTATTGGGAAGAAGATACTACTTTGAATTCGACACCTCGACCAAAAGGTAAGACTTTAGATATTTCTAATATTGTTCAACAAAAAAAATTGTAAAACACTTACCTCTATTGTAATTGAAACACTTAACTCTATTGTAATTGTAATCTCTATTATAACTCTATTATCTCTAATAAACACTTAATCTAATTTGTGATTCATTTGTGATTCATTTGTGATTCATTTGTGATTCATTTGTGATTCATTTGTGATTCAATATGTGAAATTTGTATGATTGAATGTATGTGATTGGTGTGATCGATTGAATGTATGAGATTGGTGTGAATTGAATTGTATTTGCAGGTATTGAATTGTATTAGGGTTGAATTGTATTTGCATGTATTTACAGGTGTGATTGAATAGTAAGGCTCTAAATGAGCACCCATATAAATAAAACATTTTTTTTTATTGTATTATATTTTAGCGACGATTTAGCGACGATAAGTTGAAACAGGGAAAATTAAAATTTAACAAAAGCGACGATTTAACGACGATTTAGCGACGATAAGTTGAGACAGGGAATATTAAAATTTATTGAGAGCGACGATTTAGCGACGATATGGCGATGATTTTTTTCAAATATTAGCGACGATTCAGCGACGATGCTATTTTTTGGCGCCAAAAAATAGCGCGCGTGTGGGATTACATCAGCGACGATGACACATCGTCGCTGATAATTAGCGACGATATCCAACATCGTCGCTAAATTTTTAGCGAGGCAACCTACAGCGAAGCTTTAGCGACGATCAATAATCGTCGCTGAAACCAATTTAGCGACGATTTTTGACTTTCAACGACGATTTTTGATCGTCGCTGAAACTCAGGAATCTTGTAGTGTTTGTTGATCTTCCCTCTGTACAACAGATGCGATGATTAACGGGTCGTGATGTGGGACTGTAATTCCTGCCAGATCTTCACTTGAGAAACGTATGTCTGTTAACATTTTGATTTTTTTAACTCCATCCGTCCGGCTAAGGTCCTCTGCGTACCTTTTTCCTTCAAATCCCACTCCTCCACTGGCCGTTTCGCCTCCTGATATTGCAAGTATTTTACCTATGTTTCTTCCTTCCCGATCGCCCCTAGGGCCTTGATGTCCTGTGGGGATTAATGTCGTGCGGCGAGGCGGAGGAGAAGGTATTCTCTGCCGTGTGGGCGGTTGACCTTGTGTTTCCTGCCTTTTTTCGAGTTCTCTTGCCAGAATCCAACATTCGGCCGTAGTATGTTCTATATCTTCATGGTATTCACAGTATCGGTTTGGGTTTCGGTGTACTGCCATTTCCGTGTGCATTGGACGAGGTTCTGGAAGTACTCGTTCATCCCTTAGTGCTAGAAATACTTGTCGTTGATTTGGAAGCAGGGTAACTCTTGGTGGACCATAATTTGGAACACCTTCCCTTGGGAAAGTGTCTCCTCGTGCTGTATTCTCCAATGTATCTCTATTTTGTGATTTTGCCTCTAACCTTGGTTGTTTTTGCTGTATATTCTGGTCGTACTGGCCTCTCGGTCTTTGATGTATTTGTCTGTACTTTGCCTCGTGATAGTCCTCTACATTTGACTCTTTATATGATCTCTCCATAGCTTCTGCAAAAGTGAATGGAGGGTCTCGTACTACGTCCCAGTGGCGTATCCAGGGGGGCAAGGGAGGGCAATTGTCCCCCCTAAAAGTTGGAAAAAAATCGAGAACCTATATGTAATAAATTTTTTTATAGGGGGTTAAGTGTAATTTTCACAATATATTAATATTTTTTAAGGGTTAATATATAAATTTCACAATATATTAATCTCTCTAGTCTCTCCCTCTTCTCCCCCACGTTTCACAAATCTTCAAACCCCCTTCTCCCCCGTTTTCCCCCAAATCCATTTTCTCCGTTCGAGAAAAACAAGTTGATAGTATTGCAAAAACATTGGATATGGAAGAGTTAAATACTAGACAAGGAAAAAATCAAGAAACAACTATAGATAACGAAGTTATTTTAAAAATATTTAATGATATGTGTCCTCGTCGTAGGACATTGAAGTAATGTAAAATGTATTTGAAATTTTTATTGTTAATTAAATGAATGTATTTATTTTTAATTTGAATATTAATTAATGTATTGAATATTAATTATGGAATGAATGTATTGATTTTTTATAGGTTTTTATAATCAATTATATGAATAGGTCATGCCAAAATTTGTATAGGTTTTTTAATTAGTACAAAAAAATTTTTCCGCCTTCGACAAATCTTGCCCTCCCTGTCAGGGAATCCTGGATACGCCACTGCTAGGTCCCCAGAAAATCTGGTCGGCCTTAACCCATTGATTAGTGCCATCAGAACTCCTTTCTCTGAACAAACTACTTTTTGAACTGCCGCTGCAAACCGATCCATATATTCCCGCGTCGATTCTCTATCTCCTTGTACGACTGTTAATAGAGTTGTGTTTAGCCCCTTTCGCCTTACTTCATGCCCGAAGCCAATTTTGAACGCCCTCTCCAAATCATTGAACGAATTAACGCTTCCTTCGGGAAGGTTTCTATACCACCCTATGACCTCGCCTTTCAATGTTCTTCTAAACATACGACACTAAATGTTCTTTCGCATTGTAGTATCTTCCATTTCCGTATGGAATGAATGAATATGGTCATCTGGGTCTGTTGTACCATCGTACACAGTCATTTTTGGGGCCCTCCATCCCATTGGGTAATCTTCCACCAGAAGATGTCGCGCTAGGGCTTCTTCACTGCTTGTCGATATGGGTTGGTCCAGATAGCCAATTGATGGCCGTACGGGTGCCATGTCGTTTCCTTGTGCGTTTCTGTCTGTTAGCGATAGAATTCGCTCCTGTAGTTGCCTTTGATTGTTCTGCAACTCCGTGATAATCACAAGGAGTCGATCTTCCCTCACACTTTGCGGTTCGAGAAATGCTTTCCCATATCCAGTTTGTTCGTTCCTGTGCTGTTCTGGTGATCTTGATCGACTTTGTCCCGACCAACTTATAGATATATTATCCCCTGACACTGGTCTGGTAACCAGCCGAGGATTTTCCCATGCTTGTGGTTGAGGATGGTAAGGCGCCTCTTCGATGTTTTCTTCCAAACGCACTGGTTCATCTAAAATGTGATTTTCTATAGGAACCGAAGGTTGCTGATCTCCTTCGTTCGCTTCTACCGCCGTGATTCCTAAGTTCTCTTCCATCTGAATTACTCGCTCTGGTTGCTCTGAATCCATTTCACGTCAGGTTCACCACTGATTGTATTAGTATAGTGTATACAACAATCTTACAAGTATGAAATACCTCCCCCCTTTTTACACTTCACCCCTAGGGGTATTTATACAGTGTCCTACTAGTTCAGGTTCTGTGTTCTTGGACCTAGATCTGACCCGACAAGTTTGGGATGCAACCGTCTGACCCGGTCGACCCGTCTGGACTAAAACCCGTCGGGCAACTTGGGTTTTCCCCTCTTTTTCGCTTTACTAGGCCTATCAGTCCTGGTCTCTCGAATGGGCCTGGGCTGATGGACTAGGGGTACCATCAGACTCTCGTCTTAAATACGTTGTCTTTGTATCATCACGCTAGAGCGCTGATCACATTCTCAGTTTTTTCAAAATACAGTTAATTCGATCAACAATCTTATGATGATTTGAAAGATTTGAGAAGTGATGAAGAGTGCGATAATTGCAATGAAAGATAAAATGGTAGGTTACTCAGTGTAAAGTACTAATCCAAGATTGGATCGGAGTAGCGAGAATTCTTTCCAAAAGAAGTCGGAGGTTGGAAAAGAATCTCCAAGATTGGAGCTGGAGGTTGAGAAGAGAACTCTCCTAGAGGAGCCTGAGGTACTAAGGAATTGGTCTGAAAATACTTTAATAATCTTAACATATAGATCATTCTCTTATTTATAGAATTTAGTACACGATTAAGTAGTTCAATTAACAAATTATTATAACCACTCAATAGCAAACAACTTCTTTACTTTGGTTAGGCTTAGGCTATTTTCGGCCCTTTGAAAAATCAATGGCCTCGGCTTAGTTGACGACGATCGAGTTCTCCTCCGATGAGCGGAAACCGAAGTCTTCAATCGCTAAATCTTTCTTCAATAATTGAACAAGTTTCGATCTATTACACTCAGCCGGATTTGGTTGGTCGTCAATAAAATAGCCATTTTCTTCAACAACTTCAAATTATTTTTAATAATAGTCAACGAACAACTTCTTTCGTTAAGATCTCTGCTATTAATGTCGTCAAAATGTCTCACAACTCCATAAATATATTCCCCAACTCCTCTTGTTTCCATCGTTAAAATAAACACACGATCGAACATGGCTTCTCCGTCAAACCATATCACCATCTTGGTGCTCGTCTTTTCCGTTATTTCGACATCGATCAATGCCGTCGAGGAGGCAACAATACCACACCTCGTTAAAGAGAGTTGTGAGAAGACTGAACACAAGGAGATTTGCATCAAGTCTCTATCATCTTCAAAAGAAGCTGCTAATGCCGATCTCAAGGGTCTTGTCAGCCTCTCCATCGAAGCTGCCGTTTCCAAAGCCAATGCTACCTTCGAACATATCAAGACATTAATAACGGAAAAGTATATCATATATTCATATTACAATTTATATATATCAAAATAAGATATTTGATCTTGACCGTCTGTTTTCCTCAAGATATGATACTGGTCTGACCTCGAAATGTTGTCCACAAAAGATAAAAAATTGATAATGGTGGTAAATCATGAAATATCTTATAAATGATAGATTTACCAATATCTTACAAATGATAGATTTACCAATATCTTACGAGATATCTCATGAGATATCATGATCATCCATAACACAATGAACGAACGAGATTTAAATATCTCACAATTTTTATTTTTTGCATATTTTAGCTGAAGATGTTCCTATTTTTAATTAACCATAGATATATTAATGCGCCCTTGCAGAGCGAATCCACCAACAAACCCACCAACTGCATTGCAACGATGCATAATTGATTGCTCGGAAGACTACGCTGATATTCTCGATCAATTGATGGATGCTTTGGATGGGGTGGACAAGCTACCGGAAGCTGGTCAAGAAAGGGAAGCTGAGATCGTGACGTGGGTGAAATCTTCCGTGTCGGATGCAGAGACCTGTGAGGATGGATGTAAGCTTCATGATGCGGATAAAATCAGTATTATTCTGAGGGAGAAAAACTCAGATACCATCAATTACTGCAGCATTGCTCAATCCATGGCAAAGCAACTTATCACCCTTTAAATTCTCATCAATTTTTCAATTAGATATGATTTGGTTTATTGAGGTATTCTATATATGCAATTATACATACACAAGGATTGTGAACACCCAAGCTTATTCCATTCTTAAATGAAATTTTCTATTCTTTTATGTTATAATTAGTATTGGAAGAGGATCTGGTGTGGCCAGATTGGTTGTGTCCAGACGCGTTTACTCAATCTGATGCATCGAACCATCTAAACAAATTTTGACGGCCAGATCAAGTTTGGAGGACCATGATCATGTGCATGTAAATTTTTTTTGACTGTTAGAGCAAGTTTGGAGGACCATGATCAGGTGCATCTAAACAAATTTTGACTGTCAGAACAAGTTTGGAGGACCATGATCAAGTGATCGCACTCATCCATATGAGGGCAGTTCGCACCTGATCCTGTTTCAATGATTAACTCAACTGTTTACATTAACTATTAAAATTTCTGAAAATTCAATACATGTGTTATGCGATCGACATCTAAGTTGGATTGAAAATATATTTATGAATAATGACTTATTGAGGTTAAGGTTAACTTATTTTTTTAGATAACAGAAGGACCATAACCACATAATATATTACCGGTTATATTATAGTAAAAATTAAATAAAAATTACGAGAAATAAAATTCTAAACCCTCAATAATTTAATAGTTACTATGTAAATGACTTTTTTTGTTTTGTTTTTTTTTGGTATTTTGGTATTTTTGCGTTTTTATAGTAAATTAAAAACTACCGTAGTGGGCCCATAGTCGTTGGTTGGGTGCCAAAATAAATCCTAATTATCAATTAGGGATTTAGGTCAGGTGAGAGTGTGAGCCGTGAGAATCATTAAATCCAACATTTTCCGTCTGGTCGATCGCTCGTCAGATTCGTCTCGTCGATCTTTGTTTGCTTTCTTGATCTCCTCTACAGTATTTTTTGTCTCTGTTCTCTCCCGCTTATCGTTTACTTGCTGGCGTCTTCTGTGAATTTGTGTGCTTATTTTAATATGCACTATTCAGGGCCTCAGATTATATCTAGTTGTCCAAATAATACTGTAACCGGTGGCAACATGTACTGTAAGTTCTTTTAATGGAAATTCTGACCTTTTACCTTTTACCCTTTACTTGAAATGAAGGTTTATACTTTGTGTACTTTTCTTCTTCTTCTTCTGGTAGTTTCTTTGATTCCTTTTAGAAAAGCAAAGTTATTCTAAGTCTGTTTTCACTTTTTGTGTTATCACTTAATCATACATATCGTGAAGATGGAAATCAGCATTCTATTTTTTTTTTTGGATTCAGATATTGTAAGTTTGTTAAGATAAAGGAGATTTTTTGTAAAGGGGTAATTTTTTTTTTGATTTATTTGAAATCGAAATGTATATGCTGAATAAACTTTATAGTGGAATTTACATTTTTATTTGAAGCAGTTGAAGGTTTTCATTTTTATAATGAAGGACAATGTCCTGATTACAGATGGAACAAGAAGCATAAAGATATTACACATGTGGAATTTACATTGTCCACTCCTCAAGTGAGGAGTGATATTCCTTATCCCTTGCCATCAATTCTCAACTGAAGAAATGTTCTTCCTACCACAAGTGAGACATCCAATAATCTCCCAGTGAGTTGAGGACTTAAGGTATACAACTCTCTTAAGTGTTAATTATGTTCGTCAAACAAACGAATTCGAATTTGTTCGATTAGTATCTGAATTTATTCGATTAGTATTTGACAGGGGTGCAACCGGGGCGGGTTAGCAAAAGTCAGACCCGGATCAATGAAATGACCGGGTTTGGGACGGGCCTGGGTCTTTAATGGGATTTTCAGAAAATATATTAACTAAAAAATTAATTAACATTCAACACAATTTAAATATTTAATTAGTTAAAACTTAATGTAATAAACATTAAACTAAGTTTTAGACATAAGAATAGTAGCAAATTCAGAAAATTACATTAATCCTGGAGTGGAGACGTTGGTGACTACCTATTCCCACTAAAAATGGTAAAATAAAAAGAAAAGTTTTTTATGTCGACGTATATGCGAGTTTGTAGATTTTTAGGGACCACATACAATTTTTTGGTTAGCAGATCTGGGTCAGGAACCTCTGATTCAACACCAACTTTCTTGTTAAGCTTCTTTGCTGGAGATCTATAATTCATATATTTAGCAGAAATATTGGCTACTGAATTTTTGGATCCTCTATTTCTTCAGACATGACGATCTTTCCTATTTCCTTGTTCTAGAGGCTAGAACATACCAGATATGGGATTCTACAACATATCTCGAGTAGTAATTATTAACCGTACCCTCTTTATACTTTATAGTAATTTGATAGACTACAGTAAATTCTAGTTATATTGATATTATGTTTTGTTTCTATGAATGAAACTAGAAAGATAGAAAATGGAGGAATCAAGTGATCGACCTCTCTAAACATACATTAGATGTGTTTATATACAATTGGGGTTTTAGATTAGATCTTAACTGAAATTACAATTAGCACATAAGGACTAAAACGTAATTAAAAACAATTAAAGACAAATAGCATTATTTATATCAGTAATAGTTTCATTTTTTATGTGTTTAGTTTGATGCTTTTATTTAGAAATGGTTTCTATAGTATTTTTTTGAGTATTTGTTGGTTGATTGATCAGAGTTTCTGTTTTCTTTAAATCTGTAGATCTTAAAGATTGAAAAATCATTATTTTTGTTATGTTTTTACATCAGCCTCAGGTTCAACACATTGTTGTGCAATGAGATCGGGACAAGGCTCTAACATGAATTCTAAGAGCAAAGATGATATTTATCAGAGCAGAGTGATTTGTCTGCATGCTTTCTCAGACTTGACCCATGTGTCTCCTGCAATGTTTGTCTACCTTCTGAGGGAGTGTTACATATGTGGTGATTTTTTCTGTCATTAGTTCTTCATTATTGTTGTTAAATCGAAAATAATTTTTTCATTGAGACTTAAAGATGATGCTGAATCTTGAGATTGAATCTAGGAGCGTTTGTTTGGTCATTAAGAATGCACGCCATATAGCAGAAGGTTGATGGTTGTGGGAAACCACACTATCACCCCCACCACATTTTATTTTTATTGTCCACTTAACAACAGTCTGTTAAGTTTGTTAAGGTTGATGGTTTTTTTCTTCTTCTGACACAGTCTGCTTAACAACAGTGCTTGTCTGTTAAGGGGGCGATCTTTTTATGCTTTATTGTATATATTGTAATATTGAGCAAGGCCCGCTTCATTTCTAATGAAATTTAATCTTCATAAAAAAAGTAGTATTAGTTACTCTCTTTTTACTTAAATCCGTTTTATCTTGTAGGAACAAAGAAGGCAACATTCAAGTTCAGAGTTCTACAACAACAAGTTTTAAATGCACTACGCAACAGTCCACAACCAGAACCTGCTGTTTTTATTGTTCAGTGTCTTTACATATTACCGTTATTGGGATATCCATATACTGAGGGATTTAGTCACTTGTTGATATCTTCATACCGTCGTTTACAAACCAAGGATAATCTATCAAATTCGTTTGAATCAAAGCGCATAGCTTCTCAGTTGTTTCTGAACATTCTCAATCATTTAGTTCCACATGAAGAACGTATTCTCATAAAGCTAATGGAAGCATTTGACCTCAAGTTGAAAGAAATTGCAGAGGTCATATGTGGTAGCTCTGAAGTGAATGATGGTCACATTGATTCAGCAAAGACATATCTCGGGCATTATATTTATAAATTTATAGAATCTCAATCTTATATGACTGCAGTAACACTCTTGGAACATTTTTCAATATGTGAATCTGTTGATTCTAGTTTGTCTTTTCTTGACAAATTGATTCAAGCTAACCAGTTTAAAGTAGCAGAAAAATGGGCTATACTCATGGGAAAACCAATGATAAGATTATTGATTAAAAAGTATGTTGAAATGAACAAGCCAAAAAATGCATATGATATGATAAAAGCTAACAATCTTAAACAAGAGTTTTCAGATGTGTGCCAATTGTATGAGCAAAGGTATTATTTTTTGTCAGATCCTTCAAATAATTTAACTTTCATTTTTGTTTGTGAAATCTATAATGCATTATTGTATTTCATTCAATTGAACTGCAGTTCTCTGAAGAAATTAGAAGATATTGTTCTGCATGAGTCCCCTGAATCCAGCCATTCTTTTCTTGATAGAATGATACAAAACAAGCAATATAAAGCAGCTGAGAAGTGGGCTATACTAATGGGAAAACCAATGATATGTTTATTAATAAAAAGATATGTTGATATGAGTATGTTAAAACATGCTTATTTAATTATAAAAGCAAACGATCTCCATGAAGAATTTGCAGATGTGCAACACTTATATAAACAATGGTAGTGCGTTCTAATTGAAATGTTTATAAAAATAAGATATTTAATTTTCTGCACTGCTACAAATAACAATATATTCCATTCAATTGCAGTTTGCTAAAAAAATTAGCTGAGAAAGGATGTTGGGATGTTGCAGAATTCAAGACTAATAAAGACAGGCAACTTTTAGATTATTTGGTGAGAAGAGTCAAAACCATCTCAATATTTTCTTAAAGTTTTGTGTTAGCATATGAAAACTATGAGGTATATCAAGTATCATGGAAAGGGTGTAAACCAGAAAATAACAAAAATACCATTTATTTATTTATCTCGATGAAGTTAAATTTTCATTAGATAATGAAGTAGGCCTTTCCCAGTTTTACTGTTTTACATATATACATACATAAGTTAAAGATAATCCCTTACAAACTAGCATTACTCAGGAGTAGGCATAGTTCTCCAGGGGGCAGAATAACATAATCAGATCAGCCTACAACCATGATGGCTCACATAGCAACCATTGTCTCATGGCATTAACCTCCAGTACACTGCACACCCACGTCAGGGGGTTGGCTTTCATATCAAAGCATAGCTTACAATCCTTCAAAATCTCAGATATGAGCACATCTACCTGTTTGAACTCACTTTTCCTCCACCTCTAGTTCCTTTCCTGCCAGATATGCCAGACAACACCTCCTAACTGTTTCCAGAGAAATCTCCAGCTGTTGGGGCCCTTCTTAAGAGATGAGATGCAATCCATGACCTCACCTAGCCAGATGTCACCAAACAAAGGTATCTACAAATTATCAATACTCCAAATAATATGATTGGTCTCCCTAAAACAGGTCATTAAGATGTCTTTGGAGAAAAGGTAGTTAAAAAAGAGATGACTGATGATTTTCTCAGTTTCATTGCACAATAAGCAGAGTTGGGAGGCGGGGGTAGCCGTCAGTTTCCAGAGGAGAATTGAGAATTTACTAATTTAGTGATTTTTTTGTTCCAAATTCCCTCTGCATATGGGTCAGCCTGGGGAGGGGAAAGGTCCACACAGAATTTCTGAAGGGAATTACTACAAAAATACGATTTATGTCCAGGGGTCAGGAATCTACATATAATTGCATTAGCCACTACAGTTAAGAAAATAGGTACAGTTTGGGGAAAATACTCTATTCTAGTAGGATGGTTGCAAGAGAGATACACTAAAGGCCTAGTACTCCAAAATATCTTAGGTAAACCCACAATCAATTCTGCACAATGGAAAGAGCTAATAAACTCTAAAGAGCATATTGAACAATGTTTAGACTGTAGAGATGGAAACTCTATGACATTGAAGATAGGAAATGGAAAATAAAATTTAGGAGTAATCATGGAAGTCCTTAGGACCAAGGACCCTAAAGACCTTATAAATGCTTTATGATTGGGAGGTCCAAATTCAACCCACTTGCCTCCTCTGTGGACAGGAAAATGAAACTATCAATCACCTACTTTTTAATTGCAAATATACCAGACAACTACTACCAACCCTCTCTGAATTTCTCAATAAGGCTTTGTGGAAAATTACAAACTTATCAGCCCCCCACACTCATTAACCCAGATATTAGAATAGGGGATATAATTGAATCTTGCCAAAAATTGACACTTCAATCTCCTCCATTGAGACTCCATTGGAATACTATTGGAGCACTTACTTGGCACATCTGGTCTGAAAGGAACAGAAGGCTGCGTCAGCACACTCTCAGACCTCCAGAAGTGGTATTTCTGGAAATCATTAAGGACTCTAGTCTTTCTTTCATAGCTGAAATCTTTAAAAAAGATCGTGGTTCACAAATGGAGAGAACTACTGTCCTGAGGCTTAGCTTCTAGTTACTTGATCACTAGGAATGCAAGTCAAATAGGAGTAGTTTGATGGAGTGGGAAACCACTGCATCACCTCCACCACATTTTATTTTCTGTTCACTTGTAATCCTCAGGGTACTACCTTTCATTATTTTAACGAGAAATATTTACTTTTTGCAAAACAACAAACAAAAACAACACAGGTTTCAACAAAGTAGGGTGAAACATATCCATTTAAACTATAAAGGCATGCAATGATATATATATTTTATTGTGCACACGACGTTTGAAATGGTGTGTAATTGTGTATCACGACCCACATGGCACCCACACACACCATTATCAAACTAAATGGATGGGGTATGCCACTCCAGCCCACCTGTTTGTTATGCAATATAGAGAATAAATCCAGAGCCCACCTATTTTTCAATTGTTCCTACTCTAGAGCTATCTTGCTCTCCCTGGTTGAAAACTTAAATAACATTTTCTGGAAGATACTAAAAAAGTAAAAATACCCACTCCCACCACCACTCACCCGGATATTAGAATAGGGGACCTAACTGAGACATGTTAAAAACTGTCACATCACTCCTCAATTTGGGCACTACTTTGGAATATGATTGAATCCTTAAGTTGACACATATGGGCAAAAAGAAATTGCAGATGGAAACAACATACTCTCATACCACCGGAAACAATGTTAAAGGAGGTAATTAAGGACATCAACATATCCTTCATGTCTGAGTACTTCAAGAAATGTTGTTGTCATCCCTTGGAGACTAGCACAATGCAGATATGAGAGACCAACCTCCGGAGGCAGATAGTCTAGAGTTTTCTTTAGGCAATATGGTTGTGTGGAAAGTGTCACAATATCCATATTTATATTTTATGCTTATTTCCATTGTATTTTTAGGGCAATGCCCTTCATTTTTCATTGAATGAAAACATTTAACAACTTAAAAAAAACACCATTAAGCTATCCCTTCTACTGTTCTACATATTTGATTTACTATGAATCATCAAAATTATGTGAATTATATATGCAAATGTCATAGATGTTTTACATTGTGATAAAGGTGTATTTGGCATTAGAGGCTGGCTACCATGAAAAGGTTGAGGAATTATGTGATCGCTACTCTCTTAGTGGGTTTGACAATTCTATAGGTATGTGGAGATTAGAGAGTACTTATTGTCCTTTAATTAAAATGATGCTATATTGTTTCATCCATATAATAAAATTTAATCATCATCCAAATGTATGTTAACCAAGCTTTTTTATGTGAGTGCCTAGGCACTTATGGAGGGTGGATCCGTTTCACCATAACCCAATTAAAAACCTAAAAAATAAATTAAATAGATTTCAAAATCGGGAATAAGGTTTTATATCCCTATTTCCTACAATTCCAGCCCTTCCTCTCCACTCAGACCACCGGTGACGACCTCTGGCGAGCTTTTCTTCCGGTGAACGTCAATTAGACCTCCGGCGAGGCAGCGACCACTGTTCCGTCCAGAAGCATTCGAATTCTCCAACCAGACTTCTCCATTCCTCAGTCCCTACAATCCCTCTTTGAAGGTAAATACCTAAACCCTAAATTTAAATATAAAATAGTATTTCAATTAGTAAATACTATTTTTAGGGGTTTTATAGGGTAGAACTGACTTAGGGTTTTGGTTTGTATTTTTTTTTTCTTTTTTCCAGAGATGGTGGTACATGTTGGAGTTAATTACAGATTGAAGGAGGAGTTAAGTGTAATTGAAATTAATTGCAAGGAGTTGTCTGCAATTATTTCAAATTAAATTATAAGGGAGGCATAAGTGATGGAGAATATTATTCATGGACTAATAAATTGGGCCTGGTGGATTAATTATCAAGGGGGGGCCAGGGCACACCTCCCGATGATAACTAATTATAAACAGACATCATGCTGCCGTCCTATGATTAGAGTTTTTTTTTTAGTGCTAAACTGAAATTCCTTTTGTATTCTTTCTTCTTGTAATTTCATCACCAAGGGTAGGAGGAACCCAATCACCCCCGGGGAGTAAGCTTTGCTGAACCTCGTTAACAAAACATCTCCTGTTTTGTTTGTGTTCTCTTTTTTTCTGTTCTTCCATCTTCTCTTCTCTTCTGTTTTGTCATTGATCTGAATACTCGATTCAGATCAGGATATTTACTGTGAGATCAGTGAGAGGAAACGAGTGAGAGAGAGAGCCACCAAAATTAGAGAGGGAGAAAGAGAGCCACCATTACAAGGTGAGGAAGAGAGAATCTGATCTTCCTGATCAGATCTGTTCGTGGATAAAGAAAGTTATAACAAGTGGTATCAGAGATAGGTTGAAGGAAAAGAAATCAGTCTACGGTTCCAATTTTTTTTCTGGTCTTTGAAAAAAAAAAAAAAAAATGGGAGGAGACAGCAAGCTGCGGATAGAGAAATTCAGTGGTAAAGACTTCACTTATTGGCTGATGCAGATTACAGATTATCTGCAAAGCAGGAAGCTTGTGAAGGCTATGAAAGGAAAGAAGCCCGATACAATGAGTGAAGAAGATTGGGAAGAGATGGATGCTGTTGCCTTCAGCATGGTTCGACTGACCTTGGCAAAATCAATTGCATTGTCGTGTGCAAAAGAAACCACGACAGCAGGACTGATTGCAAGGCTCAAAGGGATGTATGAGAAGCCATCTGCAGCAAACCAAATTTTTCTGATGAGACAGTTCTTCAATCTGACATTGAAGGAGGGTGGATCCGTTACTGATCACATAAATCAGTACACTGAAATTCTAGGGCAGTTGGCAGCAGTAGACATAAATTTTTCAGACAAAATCCAGGCAGTAGCACTCTTGTCATCCCTTCCAGAATCTTGGTCTAGCCTAATTATCTCTGTAAGTACTTCTATGGCAAAAACAGAGATGTCACTTGATGATGTTAAAGACATGTTGTTAGGTGAAGAAATGAGGAGAAGAAATCTGCCTTCAGGCAGTTCATCTGCATTAATTATGGATTCCAGATCAAGGGGGAGGTCAAAAACCAAAGGGAAGAAGGTGAGTGCAAGGTCTAAATCCAGAACAGGGAATAAAGAAAAGGTGGTGTGCTGGAATTGTAATCAAAGGGGTCATTTCAAGTCAGAATGCAAGGCTCCTAGAAAACAATTCAAGAAGAAGGAGGAAGTAGACTCAGTGGCTTATTCTGAAGATTCAGATGAAGAGGCATTGGTGTGTTGTGTGGACTCAACAGTGGATGCTTGGGTGCTTGACTCAGGAGCATCTTTCCACTCTACTTTTCAGAAGGAATTACTGAAAAATTATCACTCAACAGAGCCAAAGAAGGTGTATCTAGCTGATGGAACAGGTCTGGATGTGTTGGGCAGAGGAGAGGTGCACATTAAAACCTCACTTGGGGTGTGGAAGCTCAAGGAGGTTAGGTACATTCCGGGTCTAACAAAACAGCTGATTTCTGTGGGTCAACTAGACAGAGAAGGCTATCATGTGACCTTTGTGAGGAACAGATGGAAGGTAGCCAAGGGCTCTTTGGTGGTTGCAAAGGGAGAGAGGACAGGTACACTCTACTTGGTCTCTTCTTTGGATGAGCTGAATTTTGTAAAAGAAAATTCAGATGCAAATCTGTGGCACAAAAGGATGGGGCACTTGGGAGAAAAGGGTCTGAAAGCTCTGCACAATGATGGTAAATTTCCTAATCTAAATTCTGTAAATTTAGATTTTTGTGAGAACTGTATTTTTGGCAAACAAAGGGCTGTCAAGTTTTCTAAAACAGGGAGAGAACCTAGACAACAAATTCTGGAGTTGGTGCACACTGATGTGTGGGGACCAGCCTCTGTTTGCTCAAATGGAGGGTCAAAGTACTTTGTCACGTTCATTGATGATCACAGCAGGAAGGTATGGCTTTATTGCATCAAGAAAAAGTCTGATGTATTTTCTGTTTTCAAAAAATGGAAGCAGGAGGTTGAAAATCAGACTGATGTAAAGCTCAAGAAGTTGAGATCAGACAATGGAGGGGAGTATGATAGTGTGGAGTTCAAGTCATTTCTTGAGGAGAATGGCATTATCATGCAAAGGACAGTACCAGGGACACCTCAACAGAATGGAATAGCTGAAAGGATGAATCAGACATTGTGTGAGAGGGCTAGAAGCATGAGACTGAACTCTGGTCTGCCAAAAGAATTTTGGGCAGAGGCAGTAAGTACTGCAGCCTATTTGATCAACAGGAGTCCATCTGCTCCTCTGAAAATGAAGATACCCCAGGAGGTGTGGACAGGAAAGAAGACAACATATGATCACTTAAAGGTGTTCGGTTGTGCAAGTTATATTCTTAAGTCAAAGGAAGTGAGGGATAAGCTGGATTCCAAGTCTGAGAAGGTTTATTTCATTGGATATGGCCAAAATGAACTTGGTTATCGATTCTGGAATTTCAAGACAAATCAGATTGTAAGGGCAAGGAATGTGGTGTTTGATGAGTCTAAACTATACAAAAATAGGGAGGACAATATCAAGGAGCATTCTGAAGTTACAATGGACCTTGATGATGTTGCTGGTCCAAATCAGGTTGCACATGAAGTTTCAAGAAGCTCAGAAAGTTACATTCCAGAGCAAGTTGATTCTGAAACCTCAGAGATTGAGGGTGAAAATCCAGAAATTGACAGTGATGATAGAGAAGTGGCCTTACAGCAAAACCTTGAAGATCTTGAGTCTGAAATTCAAGATGGGAGGAGGACAGATCATTTTGTTAGAAGATCTGGAAGGGTCACTAGGAAACCAGACAGATTTGATCCATCTTTGCACTTTCTACTGTTGACAGATGAGGGAGAACCAGAGAGTTATTCAGAGGCAGTCAAGCACACTGATGCAAAGAAGTGGGAGTTTGCTATGGCTGAGGAGATGAAGTCTTTAAATCAAAATAAGACTTGGAAGCTGACCACTCTACCCAAGGGCAAGAAAATTCTGCAAAACAAGTGGGTTTACAGAATTAAAGAGGATGCTGAAGGAAAACCAAAGTACAAGGCCAGATTGGTTGTTAAAGGGTTTCAACAAGTGCAAAATCTGGATTATACAGAAGTGTTTTCACCAGTAGTCAAGATGACAACAATCAGGTTGCTGTTGAGCATTGTAGCTGCTGAAAACCTCCATTTGGAGCAAATGGATGTGAAGACTGCATTTTTACATGGAGATCTTGAAGAAGACATCTATATGGCTCAGCCTAGAGGTTTTGAAGTGAAGGGTACTGATTCTGAATTGGTTTGCAAGCTGGAGAGAAGTTTGTATGGCCTGAAGCAGGCCCCTAGACAGTGGTACAAGAAATTTGATGGTTTCATGTCTGAAATTGGCTTCAAGAGGTGTGGTTCAGATTTCTGTTGCTATCTAAGGAGATCAGGTGATATATATATTATTCTGGTCATTTATGTAGATGATATGCTGTTGGCAAGCTCAAGCATGAAGGAGATAAAGTCCTTAAAGAGCAAGTTGTCAAAGAGGTTTGAGATGAAAGATCTTGGACCAGCAAAGCAGATCCTTGGCATGAAGATAGTAAGGAAGGATGGAAATCTCAGATTGAATCAAAGGAGGTACTTGGAAAAGGTACTAAATAGGTTCAATTGTTGTTCTAGTAAAAGAAGGACAGATCTTCCACTTGGAGCAGATTTCAAGCTGTCTAAATTGCAATCTCCAAAGACAGTTGATGAACAAGCTGAAATGAAGAATGTGCCCTATGCATCTGCAGTAGGGAGCCTTATGTATGCCATGATTTGTACAAGGCCAGACTTATCTCATGCAGTGGGAGTTGTCAGCAGGTACATGGCAAATCCGAGCAAGGAGCATTGGAGGGCTGTAAGATGGATTCTGAGATATGTCCAAAATTCTTTGGATGTTGAGTTATGTTTTTCAGGAAAATCAACAAATCTGATGGGATTCAGTGATGCTGATCTAGGTGGAGACATTGACTCAAGTAGAAGCACATCAGGTTATGTTTTCTGTCTAGGTGGGACTGCTATCAGTTGGAGATCCAAGCTCCAAGGGCAAGTGGCACTCTCAACTACAGAAGCAGAGTATGTTGCAATCTCAGAAGCTGTGAAGGAGAAGATGTGGCTAGAAGGCTTGTTGACAGAATTGGGTTTCAATCAGAAGAATTCTGTTCTGTTCAGTGACAGTCAAAGTGCCATTTTCTTGGCTAAAAATCCAAAGTTCCACAGCAGATCAAAGCACATCAGAAACAGGTTTCATTTCATAAGAGAGTTGATTGAAAGTGGTGAATTGATCTTAGAGAAGGTGGCTGGTGAAGAAAATGCTGCTGACATGTTTACCAAGATCATGAGCATCAAGAAGCTAAGGCATTGCATGGCCTTAGTTGGTCTCCACAAAATCTGAGCATGGAGGCTGGGGTGAGGTGATGAATAATAATCTCCAAGTGGGAGATTGTTGGAGTTAATTACAGATTGAAGGAGGAGTTAAGTGTAATTGAAATTAATTGCAAGGAGTTGTCTGCAATTATTTCAAATTAAATTATAAGGGAGGCATAAGTGATGGAGAATATTATTCATGGACTAATAAATTGGGCCTGGTGGATTAATTATCAAGGGGGGGCCAGGGCACACCTCCCGATGATAACTAATTATAAACAGACATCATGCTGCCGTCCTAAGATATAGTTTTTTTAGTGCTAAACAGAAATTCCTTTTGTATTCTTTCTTCTTGTAATTTCATCACCAAGGGTAGGAGGAACCCAATCACCCCCGGGGAGTAAGCTTTGCTGAACCTCGTTAACAAAACATCTCCTGTTTTGTTTGTGTTCTCTTTTTTTTCTGTTCTTCCATCTTCTCTTCTCTTCTGTTTTGTCATTGATCTGAATACTCGATTCAGATCAGGATATTTACTGTGAGATCAGTGAGAGGAAACGAGTGAGAGAGAGAGCCACCAAAATTAGAGAGGGAGAAAGAGAGCCACCATTACAAGGTGAGGAAGAGAGAATCTGATCTTCCTGATCAGATCTGTTCGTGGATAAAGAAAGTTATAACAGGTAAAGAGTACAGGACTCATTTGACACTTTCCACATCCATACTGCCTAGTGTTGGGCAAGGTTTTTTAGGCGGCCATGCGATGGCCATGACCGCATGGCCGCATAGGGGGCCTAGGCGACGCCCTAAATATATATATATATAATATACACTATGTTTTATAAATATATACCCTAAGTTTATAAATATATACCCTAAGTTTATAAAATATATATATTTTACAATATATACCCTAAGTTTTATATACCCTAAGTTACAATATCGGGAATAGGTGGAAAATCGGGAATAGAAGGTGGGAAATCGGGAATAGAAGGTGGGAAATCGGGATTTCTGACCTGGAAATCGCGAGTTAGGGTTTGCAGAAGAATAAGAAGGTCAAGAAGAAGAACAAGAAGAATGCTGGAAGAAGAACAAGAAGGAGGCGAGCTAGGGTTTGCAGAAGTCCTTCGTTTTTTTTGGGTAAATGGGTGCCATCTGCAGAATAAGGTATTTTTCTTCTTCTTTTTTGGGTAAATGGGTTAGGCGGATCCAACCGCCTAACCCGTTCAGCGCATGAAGGCAAATGCCTACATGCGTTGGACCGCATGGTGGCATATGCGACGCCTAGGCGTCGCATGAAAAAGCTTGGTGTTGGGTACTAGTGTTGGAGTTAATTACAGATTGGAGGAGTTAATTGAAATTGAAATTAATTGCAAGGAGTTATTTGCAATTATTTCAATGAACAATTAAATTATAAGGGAGGCATAAGTTAGATGGAGAGTATTATTCATGGGCTAAATAATAAGTTATTGGGCCTAATGGATTAATTAGTTATCTAGGGGCCAGGGCATGCCTCCCAAGATAACTAATTATATAAAGCTTCTTTCTTTTCCTTTGTAATGTGTGCTGAAAAGAATTGTGTGCCGTCTCCTATTTTTTCTTGTAATTTTCATCACCAAGGGTAGGAGGAACCCAATCACCCCCGGGGAGTAGGCATAGCTGAACCTCGTTAACAAAACATTCTTTTGTTTTGTGTTCTTTTTTCCGTTCTTCCATCTTATTGAGTGTTTGTTTCTGATCTGAATACACGTTTCAGATCAGTATTTTGTGTGGGATCAGTGAGGAGGAAAAGAGTGAGAGAGAGCCACCATTTCGAGAGAGAGCCACCATTTCGAGTGAGGAAGAGAGAATCTGATCTTCCTGATCAGATCTGTTCGTAGATATAAAGAGCCGTGTTTGAGGTCCAAGAATTCAAAAAACACAAAAAAGGTTGGTCTATAAATAAAGATTCATTTTGTCTAAAACAAATATGAAGTCTAAAGAGTGGGAGGAGCTTATATTAAAAATTTATAAGGTCTTAAAATAAAAAATAATTTGGCCTTTTTTTTAAAATAAAAACAAAACACTGTTTTAAGTTACTGTTTTAAGTTATTTAAATAACTTAAAACAGGCTTGGATCCGGGTAAACCCGGATCCGGCTAAGGGAGATGCGCCTGATGAGTCTAATCTATACAAAAATAGGGAGGACAAGATCAAGGAGCATTCTGAAGCGACAATGGACCTTGATGAAGTTTATGGTCCAAATCAGGTTGCACATGAAGTAAGAAGCTCAGACAGTTACATTCCAGAGCAAGGTGATTCTGAAACCTCAGAGATTGAGGGTGAAAATCCAGAAATTGACAGTGATGACAGAGAATTGGCCTTACAGCAAAATCTTCAAGATCTTGAGTCTAAAATTCAAAATGGGAGGAGGACAGATCATTTTGTTAGAAGATCTTGAGGAAGACATCTATATGGCTTAGCCTAGAGGTTTTGAAGTGAAGGGTACTGATTCTGATTTGGTTTGCAAACTAGAGAGAAGTTTGTATGGTTTGAAACAGTGGTACAAGAAATTTGATGGTTTCATGTCTGAAATTGACTTCAAGAGGTGTGGTTCAGACTTCTGTTGCTATCTAAGGAGATCAAGTGATGTGTATATTATGCTGGTCATTTATGTAGATGATATGTTGTTGGCAAGTTCAAGTATGAAAGAGATAAAATCCTTAAAGAGCAAATTGTCAAAGAGGTTTGAAATGAAAGATCTTGGACTAGCAAAGCAGATCCTTGACATGAAGATAGTAAGGAAGGATGGAAATCTCAGATTGAATCAAAGGTACTTGGAGAAGGTACTTAATAGGTTCGATTGCTATTCTAGTAAAAGGACAGATCTTCCACTTGGAGCAGATTTCAAGCTGTCTAAATTGCAATCTCCAAAGACAGTTGATGAACAAGATGAAATGAAGAATGTGCCCTATGCATCTGCAGTAGGGAGCCTTATGTATGCCATGATTTGTACAAGACCAGACTTATCTCATGCAGTGGGAGCTGTCAGTAGGTAGTAGGTACATGGCAAATCCGGGCAAGGAGCATTGGAGGGCTGTAAGGTAGATTTTGAGATATGTTCAAAATTCATTGGATGTTGAGTTATGTTTTTCAGGGAAATCAACAAATCTGACGGGATTCAGTGATGCTGATCTTGGTGATAGAATTGGGTTTCAAACAGAAGAGTTCTGTTCTGTTCTGTTCTGTTCAGTGACAGTCAAAGTGCCATTTTCTTGGCTAAAAATCCAAAGTTTCATAGCAGATCAAAGCACATCAGAAACAGGTTTCATTTCATAAAAGAGTTGATTGAAAGTGGTGAATTGATCCTAGAGAAGGTGGCTAGTGAAGAAAATGTTGCTGACATGTTTACCAAGATTATAAACATCAAAAAGCTAAGGCATTGCATGGCCTTAGTTGGTCTCCACAAAGTCTGAGCATGGAGGCTGGGTGAGGTGATGAATAATAATCTCCAAGTGGGAGATTGTTGAAGTTAATTACAGATTGGAGGAGTTAATTGAAATTGAAATTAATTGCAAGGAGTTATTTGCAATTATTTCAGTGAACAATTAAATTAAATTATAAGGGAGGCATAAGTTAGATGGAGAGTATTATTCATGGACTAAATAATAAGTTATTGGGCCTAATGGATTAATTAGTTATCTAGGGGCCAGGGCATGCCACCCAAGATAACTAATTATATAAAGCTTCTTTCTTTTCCTTTGTAATGTGTGCTGAAAAGAATTGTGTGCCGTCTCCTATTTTTTCTTGTAATTTTCATCACCAAGAGTAGGAGGAACCCAATCACCCCCGGGGAGTAGGCATAGCTGAACCTCGTTAACAAAACATTCTTTTGTTTTGTGTTCTTTTTTCCGTTCTTCCATCTTATTGAGTGTTTGTTTCTGATCTGAATACACGTTTCAGTAATGTGTGCTGAAAAGAATTGTGTGCCGTCTCCTATTTTTTCTTGTAATTTTCATCACCAAGGGTAGGAGGAACCCAATGACCCCCGGGGAGTAGGCATAGCTGAACCTCGTTAACAAAACATTCTCTTGTTTTGTGTTCTTTTTTCCGTTCTTCCATCTTATTGAGTGTTTGTTTCTGATTTGAATACACGTTTCAGATCAGTATTTTGTGTGGGATCAGTGAGGAGGAAAAGAGTGAGCGAGAGAGAGCCACCATTTCGAGTGAGGAAGAGAGAATCTGATCTTCCTGATCAGATCTGTTCGTGGATATAAAGAGAACAACAACTAGGTTATCTACCTCCGGAGGTTGGTCTCCCATAATTTTATCGTGCTATGCCCCAATGGGTGACAGCAGCTCTTCTTGAAGCCCTCAGGATTAAAAGAAAAGCTATGTCATTTATTACCTTAATTCATATATCCTTAAATACTTAACTTTCATATATTTATTGTACTATTTCAAAATACTCAAATACTTAAGGTTTAAACATCCTTCATGTAGGGTTATTAATGAAAAACATCTTTTTAGTAATCAGAATGCTTCATTATTAATGAAAAAAATCCTTCATGTATTTAAATACTTAGAGTGTCAACTAAAGCTGGGCTCGTTATGTTCGGGCTCGCGAGCCCAATGAGCCAATTAGTTAACTGGATTTTACTAGTAAAATGACACCACCCTACCATGCACAGTAATCAAAAAGATCCATAGCCTTGCTTATAACTTCATCTTGGACGGTAGAAGATGTAGCAGCTGGGGAAAAAAGGGTTCTCTCCAAAAAGGAGGGTGGGGTAGGGGTAAAAGACTTCTTCACAACTAATGGCACTGCCTAGTTAAAAGAGCAGAGAAATGTTGGAGCCCAAACAATTCCATTTTTGCACAATGGGTAAAAGTTAGATATATAAAGGGGAAAGGAATTTAGGAGATGTAGACCCACTCTGGACTCACACATGTAGAAAACTATCCTGGCAAACAAAGACCTAATAAGGACCTGTACAGAATGTTTAAGCAACTACAATATCTCCATAGTATCCACCTCCAAACACACTGAAACATTCACACGCACAAGACTTCAAGGTTGGGGAATCAACCTGCAAACAATCTGTCCTTTGTGGACAGTAAGAGGAAACCCTGCGACACCTCTTCTTAACTACCAATATTCTAGAAACTTGTTAATTAAGGTCACCAGCTGCTTCAACAATGCCATCTGGTTAATGAGGGGCCAGAGCACCCCAACACCAATAGATGTTATCAAAATAGGGGACAATGGACATAATGGAAATTATTGACAAATTCACAAACAAAGCCAGTTGTTGGGGTATGCACTGGTTAATGTTAGGCTCCCTCTCTTGACACATGGAATGAGAGGAACAGAAGACTAAAACAACACACAGTTAGGCCTCCAGAAACTAACAACAGAGAAATATTGAGGGATGTGAGCATTTGATGTAGGCCTTGAACGATGTATGGGAACAGATTCAAAGGATGACAGAGATCTGTCCAGAGTTGCGTTCCAAACCAATGGAACAGTAAGTTATAGTATGTTTTCCCTTGAAAATCGATAGAGGTGAATGAGATTATCCCAATCCAAGGATAATCGTGGTGTGAAAAATGGTAAGAATAATAGAAATTGGCAGAAAAATAGAAAGATATAAAAGAAAGAAATTAAAGAAGGAAAGAAAGAATTACGTTGAGAAATTACCTTGGATAAAATAAAACTCAACTAACTCCCATCTTCAGGGTCCACTCATATTTATACTCTCATGGTTTAATAGTGGAAAGTCCACCATGAGAGTCCAAGCCATTTTATTGGGCTTGGTCCAAGGCTCGATTAGAATCGAGCCTATTATTAATGCAAGCACTTATAAGGGCTGCATCAGCATTGCTTATGGTACTACTACCCCTTACAAGAAGAGCAATCTCTTGCAGATTGAAACTCAAGCTATATTCGTTATGGGAGTCATAGCCATATAAGAAAGTGACAATGTTTTTTACATTTACTGTATTTTACATTTCCCTACATTTGTAACTTTGGGCACTGGGCAACTCTTATTTTTAGCAATGAAATATTTAAATAATAATAAAAAAGTTTAAATTAGAGAGATCATAAAGGACTCCAGTCTGTCTTTCAATAAATAGTTCCACAAGTAGGAATGCACCAGGCCTGAATTACAATTTTTGCACAAGTGGGAGGATTCAATTCTGAGGCAGTTTTCATAGTTATTTTTTTTTTGAACCAATCTTTCTTAGTTATATAATCACTAGGAAAAATGCTAAATAGAATCTGAGTTGATGGACATGTTCATCTCTCATCTATTATATTGTAATTTATGTGCTACTTCTCAGTATCAATCATATTTAACTTCATCAAAAAATAGGTATTTTGATTCTTGCATGCTGTCACCCTGCCTCGACCGATTCTTGCATGAGTTAACGAGTGTATAACAAAACACTAAAAAAAGTACGAATGTATTGCAAAAAAATAGTATGAATGTATGTCCATTAGGTATTATTTTAATATTTTAAATGGATAATTTATTATACATATACTCTAGCCTTTTTGACCCAAATTGAGGGGTAAAAGCAACCACCCCTCGCCACTTAGTAGCTCCTCCCCTGTGCCTAGGTGCCTCAAGTGGTCATGCGATCAGCTCATGGTTCCGGATGCGCCATCGCCTGGAGCACTTGAGCATTTGCGCGCATATGCGCGCAAATGAGCTAGAGGCATTTTCGTAAATATATATAAAACTAAAGGAAATTCATATATTTTGTTTATATCAATCTTAAAATATAGGCATGTCAATAAAATAATCAATTAATTTTTTTAGTTAAAAATATATTGGATAGAAAAATTATTATAATACATATATTTATTAATTATTATAACACCTTATAATTCATTGTAACACTATAATTTATTTAACACATGGACACTTTATTTAGTTCCACATTGATAAAATTCAAAAAGTACAAAGAATACTCTATAGTCTATAACAATAATTTATTTAACACATGTACACTTTATTTAGTCTCACATTGATAGAATTCAAAAAGTACAAAGAATATTTTATAATTTATTTAACTACACTTTTTTAGTCCCACATCGATAGAATTTTAAAAACACAAAGGAGGTTGGTCTATAAATAAAGAATCATTTTTCTAAAACAAATATGAAGTCTTAAGAGTGGGAGGAGCGTATATTTAAAATAATATAACTCTTTTCATGGACCAATGTATACATTTTTGGCCTTAAAATAATTTTTTTTTGGCCTTTTAAAAAAAAAATTCAGGACAGGATTCGGCTAAGGGAGATACGCCAGGCACATCTCTCTGGGAGGTCGCATCCGGAACCATGGATCAGCTCCATAGCATGATCGTCTATAAAAGTTTGGTGATGACACATTGACACCACATTGGTGAATCCTTGGATGGGCAGGGGTGATGTGCGTAAGTAAAATCATTACCCTTGATATACCTACAAGCTACCCAAGGTACTCGTAAGCCTTACCTGTTCTCTGACCATAACTTGTGCAAGTTTTTCATGCACAAGTTCCTCATGAGCTTCAAAATTCTTTATCCCTAAATCCAAATCCACCTTCTTGATCAAACAAATCTTGAGTTTCTGTCTCAAATATCGGTTTAATCCTTGCTTCAATGGTCCTCGATCTCTGATATGAAAAGGCATGAACTTTTCTACTCCTCGTCGATGGTCATGGATGTTCCGTCCAAGGTTTTAAAATCGGTTAACCGGTAATCGGTTCTGACTGGCCGGTTAAACGATTAGGTCGGTTAACTGCTAGGGGTATTATTGTAATATTACAAATTCGATTACAAATATATTGTATATAATCTAAAATATAAAATCCTTGTTTAAAGTATAGTAGTAATATAAATTTTAACAAAGTAGTAATATATTCAAAGAAAGTAGCAATATAAATTAATCGTTGGGTTCTTCGCTGGATTCATCGCTGAGAATAAGTTGATATACCATATATGTATTCATCCTCTGAAGACATGGCTGGTTGGAGAAGGAGAAGAGTAGGGTTGTTGTATAAACCTCTTCATACATGTGAGCTTCATTGTTGAGAGTAGTACAATAAAATGAATAAATAGAATTAAAGCTTAGTTATAACCAATAAGTATTTAGGAATGACAAGTACTAAGTATTAGGAACCTCTTCATCTTGCAGTAGACAACAGGATTGAGGAATGTGGTCGCTTTGAACAATAGAGATTTAAAGTGTTTGACCCACCGCTCGATTATCCGCCTTAGAAAAGCGCAAACTATGATTAATGGAGAAATATAAACATTTGTTTTGGATTCCTATTTCCTTGTATTTTTTTTTTGATAGCTGGATTCCTTGTATTATGCACCCTTAATTTGATAAAATCGCAATAGATTTTAATCTATAATACTTCAGGTTTAGATCTATAATTCCATACCAAACGATGCAACTGTTTTGAGGTAGATCGAAAGTCAAAGTTGGTGTATGTTAAATCGTTAACCACAGGTGGTTCGCCTGACATCCATAGCGCAAATCAAAGACTACATATTACAAGTCCCTTTGTGTTGAAGATTGAACTTCATCAGCGAATGAATGACTGGTTATGAGGGAGCTGCAATGAAATTTGTGTACGGAGAGGAGGGAATGAACCAGTGGGGTCATCAACCAGAAGTCATCACTAATCACAATCAGTTATTCAATAAGAAATGAATTGGAGAACATCAATGAATGACTTTATTTAATTATTTCATATTTGTATTTGACTACTTAGTATTAGTATTTGTTTTTAAGCTATCATGCAAAAATATACATGTATATTTTTTCCCTTAATTCTATTTAAAATTTAAAATTTGTATCCCATTTTATTTTTGTTACAAATTTTTTTGTAATTAAGTAATTATCAACTTATTATTATTACAGTCCTTTCACTGCTGGAAGATATCACAGTCTCGTGATTGAAAAGAATAGTTTCCCAAGTGATGATTTAGAGATTACAGCATGGACAGATGATGGATTAATAATGGCAGCTCGTCACAAAAAATATCACTATATGCAGGTGAAACTATATTTAATCAATTTTATTCTTTAGTGTTGAGATATTTTTTCTTGTTTGGTTATTTTATGTTCTGCTAGGTTGTGTTCGTATTTTTTGGTCTTTAAAAAAAATTATTTTTCTTTTAGTCTATTTTAGTTTGCTCGAAGATCGATGCCTAGCTAGAAACATAACTTTCTTATAGGAGGGAAAAGCTCTTCACCAGAGGACAAAGACGATTCTTTCGACATCACCAATCTTCTCCCACTTCTGGCGAGACTCCACTTGCTGGAATCTACCTAGAATGCAGGGTTGCTAGGATTTAGGAAGGTTTACTGTTAGCAGTCTTCCAAACTGATGAATATTTTAGCTGATGGGGTTATTTTTCTAGAGAAAGATGGGAAGGACCATACCAAAAGAACAAAAGAAGAGCAATGACACCAAGCATTTCAGGCGGCCAGGCGACCAGGCGATGCCTGGGGTCGCATATGCTACCCAATATGCGACATTTTTTTATTATTTTATTAATTTTTTACTTACAAAAAAGTGAAAAAACCCTTAAGGTAGTTGGTAAAAACCTCCGGCGAGCTTGAAGGAGAGGTCCGGCAGGATGAACGGAGAGGTCCGGCGAGGTCACAGGAGCTCCGGCGAGGTGAGAAGAGAGGAGGAAGAAATGGATTTCCGTCTTTTGGCAAGGGGAGTGTGGCAACGGTTAGATTTTCAGAATTAGGGTTTTTTTTACTTATATATAGGATTTGTTATTTTTTATTTAATTTGGTGTTTTTTTAAGGTCCTTAAGTTACAAAATAATATTATTCATTACAATTTTTTAATTTTTTACTTGGGTAAATGGGTCGGGTTAAGCCGGATCCGACCCGGATCCGGCTAAGCCCCATAAATATGCGATGGGGGGATTGCGCCTGGTCGCATATGCGACAAATCAAAAACCTTGAATGACACACATACACCGGTTTTTTCCCTCCCCATCGACCCATAGTCACAGGAAGCTCATTGGAGAAGTCTGGCTGGAAATCTACAGATAGTTCCAATCATCCTTTCTCCCGACCAATTCCAGCATTCTTCAAAACCTCAGTGGGAGTCCGTCCTTTGGTGTAGAGCATAACTGCACAATCACTGATTTATTCTTGTTAGTATACTCTGCTTGCAACCGTGCAGGGGTACGTACCCACATTTCCAGACATCCATATTGTCTCAGGGTGGCGTGCTTTATGGTCCAGATGGATTTCCCATTACCAAAGGGGATTCTGGTAGTAATAGATGGTGTATATTTAGTCTGAGATTTCCCTTCCAGTGGAATATAGATCCAAGCTGCAAGGCCTTTGGATACTGGACAGCAAAGGCAGTTACTAGAGATCAGCTTCAGTGAGGCCATCAGGGACCAATAGAACCCTCTGCTAGCACAACATGTCTAGTGGCACAACCCAAACTTCTATGCCAATGGGAGAAGGAATCTATTTACCATTTATTTTTCAACTGAGTATTCCAGATCCATTCTCTTAGAAATTTCTGAATCCCTGGGCCACTCATTCAGGATGATAATGAACTCGCTGGGGGTGCATTATCCTAGACTTAGACATCAGGATTGGGGACATGACAGAGACATGCCAAAAGTTCAGCCACCAGGATGCTACCTTAGCCTATAAAGTCGAGGAAAGTGAGTTGATTAGTTGGCAAGAAATTGAAGAAAATGCTTGTGAAAAAGATCAAACAATGTTATATGACCCTGAAGATCAAACATAGGGTCTATTAAATTAAAGAACTCCATTTAAGCTTTTAACTTGTCGCAAATGACAGAAGTAGAAATCAATGTTGGACTGATTCATTGATGGTTACCATCTCATATCAATTTTTTTGATGATATTCTGGTGTTTACGAAAGAAAATAGGAAGTTGGTGTAAGGAGTATAATGTTGAGATGGAAATATAAGAGGGATGATTTCGAAACGTAGATGGGATCGTTTATATAGGAGAAGAAGGTAACTGCCAAATGATCACCGTGTGTGATTTCACCAGCTTAGTTACAAGAAGAAGAAGATTAATTGAAGAAGGGAGAGAGATTAACAAGAATTCACCAATTAGGTTAAGTAGTAAATTGTCATTAAAAGATAGTAGAAAAGATTAATTACAATTTACTAAAGACCAACTTATAAACTGATCTAGTGATCCATCCATCATCTATGACATAAACGCCCTTAAGTGGTTGAATATTTATCAACAACACCTTGTATTAATAAATAATTCTAATACCAATACTCATTATTAGTCTTTATAGTTGGATGGGTAAAAAATGGCATGCATTCGATGTGTTGTTCAATTGTTTAGAGATTTGAATGCATTCATTCATATTTAGAAGTTATAACTAATCTGTTTGTAAATATTTATTTGTAGGGTGTCCAATTCCATCCAGAAAGCATAATAACAATAGATGGCAAAATCATAGTCCAGAATTTCATTAAATTGATTGAGAGGAAAGAACGTGAAAACAAAATCACAATTGATTGCTAGATGTTTAAGCTGGTAATTTATATATTTTTCATTTTATGTCTTTCCAAATCGCAAATGCTAAAAACTCAGCCAGCTACTGTGTTCCTATCCAAAAGGTAGAAAGAACAAATTGAATTTGTTGCATAGCCCCTGATCCTGATTTACTGTAATAAGGAAACTGTTTTTTACAAAATATATCGATGTCTCTTTTCATTCACCAAATACTTAAATAGTCTGTAATGTTTGTAACTGCAGCACTGTTACAACATTTACGATTTTGGTAATATCTTAAAACAGGGAAAAAAAATTGATTTAAATCCAAGTCTTTTTAAAATTAAATAAAAGTGGTCGGTCCGGCCCACTTTTATTTCATTCTTTTATTTCGTATTTCAGTCATCCCTAAATTGGGTGACGAAATCTTTATATTTGCGCAGAGCTCTCAAAGCTCTAATCGGACGTCCAGTTTCCGATTTCCCTTCCTCCGATTCCCCTTCTTCCTCTTGAATGTTCAATTCCCGTGCTACATGACTCACGACTTCCTGAGATGGTCGGATCGTATCACATCGCTTCTTACTTGTCATCTATTTCTCTTGTAATTATCCAAAGGAAGTTAATCTTTGACAATTACACATGTTGGAGTAATTTTTCTTAATTCTAAATATGGTCTGGTTAAACTAAATGAGGTATTATGTGTGTTTGACATTAACAAGAATCTACTTTCTATGCGGCAATTTTCATTGGATAATTCTTATAATTTTGTAATTGATAATGTTGGTTTTTGTGTAAAAAGCAAGGATACTGGGAAGATGATATTGATTGGGAATAATGCTGGAGGACTCTACTTTGTGGACAAGGTTCAAATAAATTATTTGATTAGCTCAAAGTTAAATTCTACTTTATGGCACCGACGTTTGGAACATGCTTCATCTGAAGTAAATAATCGTGTTCTTGTTATGTTAGGAAAGAATGATAGAATAAAGTCTACTCATCATTGCTCAACTTGTTCTTTGGAGAAAGCACATCGTCTACCATTTCAACGAAGACAGTATAGGTCTACAAAATTTTACAACTAGTTCACATGGACATTTGGGGTCCATCACTTATTTCATCAAATTGCAATTTTCGATATTATATCTCATTTGTAGACGACATGAGTAGATTCACATGGATTTATCCTCTTCATAATAAAAATTATTGTTTGATGATTTTTGAATATTTTGTTAATCAAGTTGAAAATGTTTTGGACTCTAAAATAAGATCTGAACAGTCAGACCATGGAGGTGAATTCATAAGTCAGAAATTCAAACAATTTTTTCAAACAAAAGGAATCAAACAAAGATTTTCTGCCCCATACACTCCGGAACAAATGGGTACTGATGAGGGTGAAACCCGACCAGTACTCCAAGACGCTTCCAGCAAGCGCCAGGCGGGGAACTCCGCGAGAAATCAGGCCAGGACTTAAGTGCGTAGAGCTCTGCTTCGCTAGGACTACTCCACTCCAAATAACCTGCCTTCAATGAGTGGGGGGGGTGCCTCATATTTACAGGGCTTTTTATGGGGGTAATCTGGTCATTTGGGCAGTAACCGCCTAACCGCCTAACTGCCTAATTGATCAGATCGGGTCCAAGATCGACTTTCCTAAGATCGACTTTCTCGGGTCCGATTTTCCTGGGACTCGACTTTGTTCAGAAGTCGATCCCAGGGAAGTCGACCCTTGGGAAAGTCGATCCTCCCAGGAGTTGACTTGGGACCTCCCCAAACCTAGAATAGGTACCTCAGCTCATCTCAGGCTATCCGGACTTCTAGTTGCTGGTAAGTTGTGACCGGGTTCGGGATACTGTATCACCAGTACCCCCCCTCCTCTGCGTATTGGATATCCTGGGATACGTCTTTTAGTACAATGGTCTGAGCGTCGGACCTTCTACTATCAGTATTCCCCCCCTCTTTGCGTGCCGGGGTGTGAATTATTGGTGATGTCCTGGGATACAGGATCCTCTCTCACCAGTTCTCCCCCCCTTCTACGATCGTGAGGTTATACCTATGCTTCCACGGAGGTTGTCACATACTTTTGCCAACTATTGTCCGGTTCGCCCAGCCGAAGCATTCTCCTTGCGCAGCTTTCCTAGCCTGATTTCCGGGCGGAACCCTGCTTGCCCACTTTGACGCCTTGCTGAGCTGTCTCCGAGCAATGTTCGAGTACCTCTCCCCTTCTCTGTGGCTGGAGTTGAGTGTTGTCCCTTCTACCTATTTTGTTTTATTGGTGAAGTTTTTTTTTAAACTCTTGCCCCCCTCTTTGTCCGCTGCTTCTGCGGCTGGGGGTTGTGATTTGTTGACCTGTTCCTTGTCTACCTATGTTCTTCCATAGGTGAGGTTTATTTTTGAACACATACTCCTCCGTCTACGTTCTTCTGTAGATGGGGTCAGTATCTTGCCGGTGTGTCCCCCGTCTACCTACGTTCTTCCGTAGGTGAGGTTTATTTTTGAACACTTATCCCTTTGTAGGTGGGATGTGCGTTCTGCTGATGTATCCCCCGTCTACCTATGCTCTTTCATAGGTGAGGTTTACTTTTGAACACATACCCCTCTGTCTATGTTCTTTTGTAGATGGGGTCAATGCTTTGCCGGTGTGTCCCCCCGTCTACCTACGTTCTTCCGTAGGTGAGGTTTATTTTTGAACACTTATCCCTTTGTAGGTGGGATGTGCGTTCTGCTGATGTATCCCCGTTTACTTATGTTCTTTCATAGGTGAGGTTTACTTTTGAACACATACCCCTCCGTCTACGTTCTTCCGTAGATAGGACGCGTGTTTTGCCGATGTGTCCCCCGTCTACCTACGTTCTTCCGTGGGTGAGGCTCACTTTTGGATACTCACCCTTCTGTCTACACTCTTTTGTAGATGAGGTGAGTGTTTTGGATGGGGTACGCGTCCTGACCCTGTTACTATTAAGACTTCCTCTGCTTACGTTCTTCCGTAGGTAGAGTTAATTTGACGTCCTATTTTGTTACTGCGTCCAGTAATTGTAGGAGTTGAGATATCCTAGAGTGGTACAGTTCATTCTGTCGTCGTACCGTCATCGGTGTTATTCTTCCTTGATTGTGTGACCGTAAAAAGCCTCTACACCTTTCGGATCCCTTCTGTTATTATGCGGATTTCCGGGGTATTTTTCCTACACCCCCCTGCCTTGGTGAACTTTCACAATCTCAGGGGTATTTTTCCCACACCTCCTGCCTTGGTGAATTTTCAAAATATCAAGGGTATTTTTCCTACACCCCCTGCCTTGGTGAATTTTCAAAATATCAGGGGTATTTTTCCTACACCCCCTGCCTTGGTGAACTTTTGCAATCTCAGGGGTATTTTTCCTACACCCCCTGCCTTGGTGAAGATGTCAGGGGTATTTTTCCTACACATCCCCCTGCCTTGGTGAGTAGGGAGAAAAGTCGATCCCTTGTATTGTCTATCGACTTTTGTAGAAAAGTCGATCATATGTTGTCCATCAACTTTTATAGAAAAGTCGATCCCTTGGGTTCTCGTGTTGACTTTTTTACAAAAGTCGATTCCTTGTGTTGGCCCATAAAGTCGAGTTGTCGTACTGGCCTTGGAAAGTTTTTCTCCCTTTTTTTCCTTTTGTGTGGATCCGGGGCTCTATAAATAGACTCTTTAAATCCTCCTTTTCCTTCATCCATGGCTCTTCTTGTGAGTCTCTTCGCTGATTTTATTCAGGGAGAGATTGAGAAGTTGTATCGAATTCTTAATATTTTAGATCCTCGGTCTTCGGCCTTGGATCTTCCTGCTCTGCGTCAAATAATTGTTGAGCGGCAGAGTGTTGTTGTTGCAGTTAGGGAATCAATTTTTGAAGAATGGTCTGTTGGTGAACTACCAACTGTAGCTTCTCCTGCTTCCCCCTCTCATGGCCGGCGCCGGAGGCGTCCCCGACGTGGTGGTTCTTCCCCCAATCAGGTTCCTCGTCGCCTGCGTCGCTGTATCCATTTTAACTAGGGACTTGTAATATTTTCATTCTTGTACTCGTAATTCTGAATAAAGATACTTTCCCTGTTCGTACTTGTTTTACACTTATCCTTTGCTTTGAAGCATGTTGGTGTAGTTTGTGGGTATACTTTATTCTCTTCTAAGGACTTTATGTATAGAAGTCGACTCTCTCATTTTCCTAGGATGTCGATTTTTTAAAAGTCGATCCTGCCTTTTTCTGAGGATATCGATGCTGTGTGATGGTCGACTCTATCCTTTTCTGAGGATGTCGAAGTTTATACGAAAATTCGATATCATCCTTCTCTGAGGATGTCGATGTCGTACAAAAGTCGATCTCACCCTTTTCTGAGGATGTCGATGCTGTGCGATGGTCGACTCTATCCTTTTATGAGGATGTCGAAATTTCTATGAAAAGTCGATCTCATCCTTCTCTGAGGATGTCGCTGTCGTACAAAAGTCGATCTCACCCTTTTCTGAGGATGTCGATGTCCAACTGTGAATAGTGCTCAAATGTCGACGTCTATCCTCCTCTGAGGATGTCGATCTGAGTTCCTATGGAATGTCGACTCTGTTCTTCTCTTGTGAAGGATGTCGATTCCCAAATGTGAACAGTGTTTAAATGTCGACGTCTATTCTCTTATGAGGATGTCGATCCGAGTACCGATGGGATGTCGATTATGTCCTTCTCTTGTGAAGGATGTCGATTCCCAAATGTGAACAGTGTTCAAATGTCGACGTCTATCCTCTTCTGAGGATGTCGATCCGAGTGCCTATGGGATGTCGATTCTGTCCTTCTTTTGTGGAGGATGTCGATGCCTCTGAAATGTCGATGTGAGTGCCTCTGAAATGTCGATCCTTTGGCTGGATCTGGGGCTTTCTCGGCCCAAGGCGTTTTGGGCCCATTAGGCCCACGAATTTCTTGGCCCATGGGGTGAACAGTGCCCGCGACGGTTCGTCTTCGACTTCCCCCTATAAATAGTAAAGGGGGGTCATTAACTTCTCATCTACTTCCTTCGCTCTGAGGCATCGACTTTCTTGGCATCGACATTTCTGCTTTTCAAGTTTCCAGCGCGTAAGGCTTCGACTTCAGCCTTGGAGGTGCGACTTCTCGAGGTCCGACTTCTGTGGTCAGGATTTTTCTGAAGTTGCACATGCCGTGATTGGGGTGCGACTTCCTGGAGTTGTATCTGCTGTCACTGGGATTGACTTCCTCGAGGTCCGACTTTTCTTAAAGTTGTCTTCCTTTAAGTCGCTTCCCCTTTGGACTGTGGTCCGACTTTGCGGAGTTTGACTTCTTGTCATCGACTTTTCAAAGTTGGGCCTAATATATACAACTGGGATCGACTTCCTGGGATTCAACTTTTGAAGTTGCTTTCCTGAAGTTGTTTTCCCTTGGACTACAGTCCGACTTTGCGGTGTCTGACCTCTTGTCATCGACTTTCCAAAGTTGGGCCTGCTGGGATCGACTTCTTGGTTTTCCACCTTTCTGAAGTTAGTTTCCCGAAGTTGCTTTTCCTTGAATTATAGTGCGACTTCCTAAAGTCTGAATCGACTTTTTCTTGGAATCGACTTTTTGCCAACTTTTTTACAAAACTAACCAAAGTACTTGTGTTCTGTATAGGTTGCAATTATGTCTACTGATAAGACTGTTCAAGAAGAAATTCCCCAAGAAAAGGAACAAGCTGTGGAGCATAGTACTCCTGAAGTCGAACATAATGTTCCTGTGACTGAGGAGGCTGAGCTGAGAGCCGAATAAACTTCTGACCCACCTGCGGAGAAGGGGAGGAAAAAGAAAAAAGGTCCTATTGCTCGTTGTAAGCGAAAATCAGTTCCAAGTAGTAAGTTTCTGTTTTGTGGCTTACTTTAGATTTTTTGTTGTAGGCCCTCCTATTGCTTCTTCGTCCAGTTCTGGTTCCTCTAGGTCGGGCTCCTCCTCATCTTCTTCCTCAACTTCTGGGAGTTCGGGGTCTGATTCTTCCCCCGAACGGGACGTGGATATCGGAGGGATTCCTACTGCCCTTGTTTTGGCCTCCGTCCCGGAGAATGCTCCTATTGTGGAAGATCTTCCCCTAGCCTCAGACGAGTCCTCTCGACTTCCTCCTGAAGTCTGTCCTGAAAATGTCCATGTTTTAGAGGCCCCCCTGTAGGTTATCCTCTTGAAACCGAGGAGAAATACCCTTTCCCATCGCCTCTTGAAGAGAGTGTCGTCCCATCTTTCTACCGGGAAGTTGATGGTTCTTGGCGTCAGTGGTCCGTTTTGCTTCGAAACGGTTTTCACGTTTTCCCTGTCCTTGACCAGGGCGAGTATGGGACCAGGTACGGTTCCTTCTGTTATGTTTCTCTGACAGATATACCGGGCTACCCTTTGCCCTCTAATTCGGGTCACTGTTCTAATACCCTTTCCCTTGATGCTGTCCGAAGGATTTTACAAGGTTTAGAATTTAGGGAAAGGGTGTACTGGGCCTTCCCTACCGTTTTTACGGGTGATGTGCCTCTCTATTTTATGCTGGCACTCCATAAGGTTTATTTCACTAACTTTCCCATCCTTCCGATTCCTCCTTTGGTTAGTGAAATCCTCTTGCATTCTGGGTTGTGTATCTCACAAATGGGTGCCGCCTTTTTCTTCTATGTGAGGGGTTTTATAAATGTCCTTACGGATGCTGGCATAACTCCGACGGCTCGGCTATTCTTCCACTTCTTCACTTTTTAGAATGCGAAGAAGGGCAACTCTTTTATTGCCTGTGCCAGCCGTACCGCTACTGTCTCTCACTCTGCTCTACTAAAGGATCCTCTGACTAGGTGAAACTGGAGTGAGTTCATTTTTGTAGATTGTAGGTTATGCCCTAGTAGTAGACTTCTTCCTGCATCTAAAAAGGATCGTAGGCCTACTCCCCGTTCTATTTTGACTTTGGACGAAGGGAATATTGTACAGAGGCTGACCAACCTTCACGAAATCACGGTGCCGGTTGGTTTTACGATTGACGATATTTTTGATCATAAAGTTTTTTTTTAGAGTTAACATTTGTATATATGTTTTTTACCTTATTAACTCCTTCTCTCTTTTTTGCAGTTTTTTATTTACTTAATCCTGGTGGTGTCTCTGAACGCGTGGGACAAAATGAGACTGGCTCGAAGGTCTACGTGCCTGCCTCCAAGCCTTCTAATGCCCGACATTTGAGGCGTCGTGCTGCTGAGAATGCCTACCGGGTTGACTCTCCTCCTCTGGAGTCTGATCCTCTTAATGAGGAGGAGGTGCAACCTACTGTTGTTGAGGAGGAGGTGCAGCCTTCTACTGAAGAGGCACCTTCTGAGCAACCTGCTGCTGCTGACACTCGTGCTGCTGGACTTTCTTCTTTCTTCCGTGCGCCGAAAAAAGAGCAAAGGAGAGATGATGGTGAGGCCAGTAGAGGGGGCGGGAAGGGGGGAGATAAGAGCCGATCTGAGAAAAGGAAATCCCCTCCTTCTAAGTCTGTTCCTCCTCACACGAAGAAGACCAGGAAGTCCCCTCCCCGACGACGATCCCCTCCTCGACGGAGGTACTATGAGGCTGAGTCCTCCCGGAGCAGACACTCTTATGCTTCTACTCGAGAGACTCAGATGCCTGGCTACCATGGTCCCCATCCTCAAAACTATGTGACCAAGTTTCCGATGGTTGCTGAGACGGATACCACCCGGGCCACTTTGCGAATAATTTCTGGGTATCCGATGGACCGCTTCGTTGAAGAAGTGGGCCAGAATATTAGCAACGTATGTGTTCTTGTCTCTGTGTTTTTTGTATAATAAGCTTGTCCTTATTTATTTCCTCTTTTGCAGCTTGCACATCTGTTTATGGGTCGTCTCTCTTCAATGTCCCGTCTCCGAGATAATCACTCGCTGGAAGATGAATTGAAGAAGGCTAAACGCAAATGTAAAGAATTAGACGATGCCTATCACTGTAAGGTTCTGGACATGTCCACCCTTTCAGAGACTAATAAGAAGCTGAGCGAGGACTGAGCTGTTTAGTCTAAGGCCCTAAAGAAGTCACAACAAGACCTCTCCGAGACTCGGGGAGAGTTAGGGGCTATGGAGTTTATGCGCAATACTGAACATGCCAAGGTTAAGCTCAAGGATGGTGTGATTGAGGGGCTTACTCGTGAACTCAAATCCACCGGAGAGTCCTTTGACTCGGCGATGTTTGAACGAGATCGCCTTACGGTGCGATTAAATGAAGAGCACATGGAGCGGGAAGTGTTGCAGAAGAAGTATAATGAGACTTCCCATCAGCTGAGTGACAGAGAAATGGATATTGAAAACTTGCGGGGGCTGCCTTGGCTGAGAAGGCTAAAGAAAACCAGAGGATGATGGACACTTTGGGCAAGATCTAAACTGAGTTTCTCGCTAACGTGCGAGATTATAATGATCTGGTTGATCTGGGCCCTCACGTATGCCCTGGTTTTGAAGCTGAAGATGTCCATATAGCTGGGCTCGAGAGCATCCGGAAGAAGCTATGGAGATTCGAGATCGTGCGGGAGCAGAGACTGAGGAAGAAGGGGAGATTTCGGGTGAAACCACCGCTGTTGTTGATGAAGATTTTTCTATTGCTGATCAAGACAACAATGATGCGGCGGATTCAACCCCTGCTGTAGATGTTACCCCTGAAGAGCATGCCACTGATAAACCATCTACTCCTCCTGTTTCTTAATGTACTTTTTGTTTTGTGTTCCTTTTGTATTCTTCTTTGAAATTAATATATATGAAACATTATTATTTATTTTTAGTTGTAATTGTTTAAATGAATTGAATATAGTAACTGAACATATCTTAGTTGAGTAATTCAAACAGCTATAACAATTGATACAAATGGTACTTTAATTGCTAAAAATATAGCTGTAAGTTATCTGCATGCAAGTGTTGGGAATATATGTTCCATCTTCCCGCTTTAATCTGTAAGTGCCTGGTTGGAGTTCTTCCCCCACCACATATGGTCCTTCCCAATTTGCACCTAGTTTGCCTTTGGAATAATCTTTTCGATTGATGCTTGCTCTTTTCAATACTAAGCTTCCTTTTCTTATCGCTTTATCCTTGACGTTTTTGTCATGATATCTAGCGATATTCTGTTTGTAAGCCGCATTCTTTACCTGTGCATTATCCCTCAGCTCATCCACTAAGTCCAGAGTCGTCGCGCATGATCTCATGTTCTCTTGCATGTCATAGGTCAAGACTCTGACTGTTGAGATGCTAAGCTCTGTTGGGATTAGTGCTTCCATTCCGTATGCTAGCGAGAACGGAGTTTCCCCGGTGGGTGTCTTTTCAGTAGTTCTGTATGCCCACAGGATCTCTGGTAGTAGATCTGCCCACGCACCTTTGGCCTGTTCGACCTTTTTCTTCAGTCCCTGAACAATGGCCCTGTTTGTGACTTCTACTTGTCCATTACCCTGTGGCCTATACACCGATGAAAAGTGGATTTTGGTGCCCATGTTTTCGCACAATCTCGTGAACTCCCCACCGGTAAACTGTGTTCCGTTATCTGTCACTATGTGCATGGGAACACTGAATCTGCACATTATACATTTGAAGACAAATTTCGTTGCTGCGCCTTGTGCTATTTTGGGTAATGCCAGAACCTCGACCCATTTTGTAAAATAGTCGACAGCCACGAATATGAATTTAGCCTGGCCTGTCGATACTGGGAATGGTCCCACAATGTCTAGTCTCCACATTGCGAATGGGATGGGGCTTTCTACCCCTGTTAGTTGAGTTGTGGAATTTCTTTGTATGTTTTTGTGTATTTGGAAGGCCTTGCACTTTCTTGCAAACAAGACTGCATCTCTCTTTAGCGTGGGCCAGAAGTATCTCTGCCTTATTATTCTTTGGGCCAGAGACCTTCCGCTTTGATGTATTCCGCACACCCCCTGATGAATTTCCTCTATAATGAATTGCCCTTCATCTGTTGAGACACATTTCATTAGAGGCCCATAGTAGGATTTCTTGTACAGGATGTCATTGGTTAGGCAGAACCTTGGAATGCGTGTTTGTAGTTTACGTCTTTCATTTTTGTTCTCTGGGAGTTTTTGCCCCTCAAAGTACTCTATTAAGGGTTTCCTCCAGTCTTCTGTCTGTATTGTGACTAGATTGCATGAAGGTGTAGATGCTGAGTCAACCAGTATCTCTCTCTACCCCCTTCGAAAGCGGATGCTAGCTTTGCCAGGGCGTTAGCTGAGTTGTTTTGACTCATTGGAATTTGTTCTATTTCCACCTTGTTTTGACTCCAGAGCCCACTTCGTTAGCCTTTCGGAAGTATCTGGTCTGTGGAGTATTTTGCGCAGCGGATGTTCTGTCAGGACTTTGATTGTGTGAGCCAGGAAGTATGCTCGGAATCTGCGTGCTGCATGCACTACTGCCAGGACTATTTTTTCCACTGGAGGGTATCGTGTTTCTGCCCCTTGCAGCCTTTTGGAGTGATAATATATTGGGATTTGATCGTTATCCCTTTGACATATTAAAACTGCGCTGATGGCTTCTTTTGAAGCCTCTATATAGACATATAATTCTTCTCCCACTTTTGGTGAAGTTAGATGTGGTAAAGAGGCTAAGTGTGCTTTGAGCTGTTGAAATGCCTGCTCGCACTCTAGAGTCCATGTTATTGCTCCCTTTTGGCTAGTTTTTAATAACTGAAAAAAAGGTTTGCACTTGTCTGCTGTTTTGGAAATAAACCGACTTAAGACGTTGATTTTTCCATTCAGTTTCTGCACTTCCTTTATTATTCGAGGCGGTGCTGTTTCTAATATTGCCGATATTTTTTCTGGATTTGGTTTTATCCCCTTTTGCCCTACGTAGAATCCAAGAAACTTTCCTTCTTGTACTCCGAAACTGCACTTAGCCAGATTTAACCTAATTCCATACTTCTGTAGAGTTTCCAGAGTTTCTTTCAGATCAGAGATTTTTTGCATAGCTTCTGTGAACTTAGTGGTATAATTCCGGAGCGTATCTCCGTTCTGCTTGATTGCAAATAGTGATTCAGTGCCTTTTCTGACCCTTGTGTTTCCACAATGCTGGGCGATGAACTTTTTCTTCAGATCTGCAAAACCTTTTATACTTCCTGGTTGTAATTCGACAAACCATCTGTATGTGGGCCCTTTCAGTGTTCTTGGGAATGCTCTGCATAGGATGTCATCTCTTGTTGTGACCCATTGCATTGCTCCTCTGAATATGTTTATGTGATCTACTGGGTCTATTTTCCCATCGTAGAGTTGTAGCCTAGGTAGCCTGAACTTCGGAGGTGCGGGTTTTATCATTAATGATTTGTGTAAAGCCTCCATGCCCTCTAACCAGTTTAGGAGTTCATATCCCTCTTCCTTTGTGTCTCTCGTGCCTTCTTCCTGCGCGGGTTTTTTAGATGGTACATGGGATTTTTGTTCCTCTTGTTTTTTGGATCCACGAGGTGGTAATGCGCTGGAGTGGGCCACCTGCCGACTTGACACCTCGTGCTGTGTTTTGGGCTGTTTTGTTGTTTGCATCCTTGACTGAAACATTGATATTTTGGATTTTTCAAATGTCTTCAGTCTTTCGCCCATTCTGGCTATAGTTTCTTTCATTTTTACCAGTTCCTCTACTGGTACTTGTACGAATCCGCGGGAACCTTCTGTCGCTGAGGCCCGTGTTTCTTGGTTATTCGGAGGTTTTGTTTGCTCAGGGGTTTTTTGCTTCTCCTGAGGTTGCTCCTTTGAAGGCTGCTCCTTTTCTGCAAGGAGTCGTATAGCTTCAGCTATTGCCTGTAGTGTGATATTTTGATTTTCTGCACCTGCTGACACTTGATGAGCTGATTCATGTTCAGCTTCAACTTCATTATGTGTGTTGTTAGGTGTTTTATTTTTATTAGCCTTGGGTGGTCGACCTACAGGTCTTTTGGGCCTTAGGTTTCTTGGTGGATGTTCTGGTACTTCTTGAGAATTTTCCCCTCCCTGAGAAGTACTCCTTGTGGCTACCATCCTTGAAAAGTCGACTTGTTAGAAAAGTCGATCCTGGTGAGTTTGGAGACTTGAAAAAGTCGTAGTCCGGATTGAAGGAGTAGCTCCCTTGAGAAATCGACTTTTCCTTTGGAGAGAGAAAAAGTCGATCCCTTTTTCTCCCGAAAAGTCGATCCTTTGCCGGGTTGATTTCCTTGTAAGACTCCCTGGCTGACGACTTGGAAAAGAGTCGAACCCTTTTTTTGTAAAAGTCGAGGAGCTTTTGTCGTGAGTATCTTTGAATCACAGACAGCGCCAACTGATGGGGGTGAAACCCGACCAGTACTCCAAGACGCTTCCAGCAAGCGCCAGGCGGGGAACTCCGCGGGAAATCAGGCCGGGACTCAAGTGCGCAGAGCTCTGCTTCGCTAGGACTACTCCACTCCAAATAACCTGCCTTCAATGAGTGGGGGGTGCCTCCTATTTATAGGGCTTTTTATGGGGGTAATCTGGTCATTTGGGCAGTAACCGCCTAACCGCCTAACTGCCTAACTGATCAGATCGGGTCCAAGATCGACTTTCCTAAGATCGACTTTCTCGGGTCCCCAGGGAAGTCGACCCTTGGGAAAGTCGATCCTCCCTGGAGTTGACTTGAGACCTCCCCAAACCTAGAATAGGTACCTCAGCTCATCTCATGCTATCCGGACTTCTAGTTGCTGGTAAGTTGTGACCGGGTTCGGGATACTGTATCACCAGGTACAATAGAAAGAAAACACCGCCATATCGTAGAAATTGGAAAATGCTTATTAAAAGATGCAGGCCTACCGGGTCAGTTTTGGCTAGAAGCATTTACAACAGTCGTCTATCTAATAAATAGGCTTCTGTCAAGGAATACAAGTAATAAGGCTCTGGTGAGACATGCCTGATTGCGTCAGTCACTTCCAACAATGCCCTTCAATAAGGACTAGGGTTCCGTCGTTATATGCCGAACCCCTCCCGGAAGGCTCCCACGGTGCGGAACAAAGGTCATCGTCAAATCGTCAAGTTAACCCGTAAATCGTCGATTGGGCTACCAAGTCGCCGACTTTAGTGGTAAATCGCCGAGTTGAGGCCGAGATAGTCAGTATGGTAGACTGCCGATCTCGTTCCTTAGACCTCGCTGAGTTATCCACTAAATAGGCGATTCCCCACCTGAATCGTCGATTTACGGCCGTTACTCGTCGCCATCCTACGTCATAATGGACCATTAATGCGCCCCGTTATGGCAACAAGCGCGATGCCCGCCGCGGAGTGCGCCCCCAAAGACCCTATAAAAGGGGTCACTCCAAGGCATCAGACCAGTTCCACTACAACTAGAGCATTTACGGAGAGAAACGCCGATTCCCACACCAGAATCGCCTATTCTCCTCTGACAGGATTTGACGTAGAACGCGCGTCGTGGACTCCAGAGCCTCCGGCATCACCTCGCACCACCGCGAGCCCCTGGTAGCAGATTCAGTGCTTCATCAGGCTCCTTATCAAATCGTACATAACAAGATTCCAAATTACTATCTCCTAAAAGTATACAGATGCCTTTGTTATCCTATGCTTCTGGAAAAAGGTAGATCGAAATTTGATTCTAAAGCTGCAGAATGTGTGTTTATCGGGTATGACAGTTCACATAAGGCATACAGATATTTGGAAATTCATTCTGGAAAGCTCATTTTATCAAGGCATGTTGAATTTATTGAAGATAAATTTTCATATAAGAACAAGCTCACAGAAAATTCTACAATACACACAAGCCCATCTACTTTTTATTTAAATATTATAAATTCTGCTGGTTCAATTAATAATAAACATGCAGGATTAAGTCCAATAACAATTAATTCAAGATATTTACAATCAAATAATCAAGTCAATAGTCGACCAGATAACTCCATCACTGACGTCGTAAATGAAAACATGCCACCGACTCCAAGAAGACAACAACCTCCATCAGAAAATTCAATCACGTCTTCAACTGCGGTTTCTCCTCCAGCCAACACACCTCCTCAAAATCCAAATAATATTCGTCGCACAACAAGAATAACCAAAAAGTCCAGCCACTTCAAGGATATGGTTCTACTTGCGGCGGAAAAATCAGAATGTGAACCATCCGGGTTCAAAACTGCTCAAAATAATGACAATTGGAGATTGACAATGAATGGTGAAATTCAAGCTTTGCTTCAGAACAATACATAGTCCCTAGTTGAAAAACAATCCAATATGAATGTTATCAGTTCAAAATGTGTCTATTGATTAAAAAGAAATGCCACCGGAGAAGTGTTCGTTATAAAGCTAGATTAGTAGCAATTGGTCTTCATCAAGAATATGGTGTCGACTACGATAAAACCTTCAGTCCAGTAATTAGACATGCTACAATCCGTACGGTTCTTGCCATTGCAGCCGCCCGTTGTTGGAAGCTTCGTCAAATCGACGTGTGCAACGCCTTTTTAAATGGTGAACTACAAGAATAAATTTTTATGAAACAACCAACTGGTTTCGTTGATTCACGTTTTCCTACATTATTTACATCAATTTGATGTAAATTTCATTTTTTTGTAGTGGTAACTGTGATTAATATTTTGACATTGGTAATTTTTGCCACTGGGACAAAAGTGTGATAATAATCAAATCCCTCTATTTGAGACAATCCCTGAGCTACTAATCTAATTTTATATCTATCTGGTGATTTAAATGAAGACATATACATGAGACACCCACCTAGTTTTCTTGAAAAAGGAGATAAGAGGGTATGTAAATTTAAAAAATCCCTGTATGGACTTAAACACCCTAACCAGGAGATCAGTAACAGGTTTTTGTGTTCTTTTAGGAGACTCTTTGGTCTCATGGAAGTCTAAGAAACAAAAACTAGTATCTCAGTCATCAGTAGAAGCTGAATATAGAGCAATGGCTAAACTCACAAGTGAGATGACATGGTTAAATCAATTGTTAAATGAGTTAAGCATTTACAATGATAAACCAACTCCCATATTTTATGATAATGTTGCTGCAATCCATATAGCAGAGAATCTTGTCTTTCACGAAAGAACAAAACATATAAAAAGGGATTGTCATTTCATAAGAGAAAATAGATAAAGGTTTAATTACCTTAAATCAATTGACACTAAAGATCAATTGGCAAATATTGTCACCAAGGGAGTTGGGGAAATAGAGATGACCAATACATTGTTTAAATTAGGTATAATTGATATTTATGCCTAGCTTAAGGGGGGAGTATTAGATATAACTAAGCATTACAATTAATTCAATTCGATACAGTTTCAAATCAATTTTAAATTTCTGTTAAACAGTTTAAATCATTCTTCCCCAATCTTCCTCCCGGCCGGCATCGCATCCGATCATTCTCGCCCTATCGTCGGGAATATTGGGTCTACTTCGTTCTATATGGTTAATTGTTACTTGAGTGTTGCTAACTAAAGTTAGTAAGGTAACTAATATCTTGACCTAAAGCCAAGATTAGTCGGTTGATATAGATTACTATAAATACTTGAATCTGTGGATTTGTATGTTTGCTTTTGCTTTTGGTAATTCATTTGTATTGATTACAATCTTGATTAATTACTCTATACCCAAGTCAAGTTAATTCTCACATTCCGACGTAATTTTCCACGGGAGCCTCTCTTAGCTTTGAAAACCCAATGGCGGGCTAACCAATGACCATGTCCGATTTCTTACTAGTGCAGCAATTTCCAATTCCATAGCATGAATCCAATCGGGTAAGGTTGATGCTTGCCGGAACATGGATGGTTCATGTAACTCATCAAGGCTTACCGAAGTAGCTTCCAAACCCACAAGAATACGATAAGTTGGTTGAGCAATATTCTGACGAGATCGAACTGGTGGCAAAGTAAGTGAGTCTAGTGGTGATGATGTTGGAATTGTAGAATCTAAATTTCCGATACATATTATACATTAATAATCATATTTAATTAACGCTAATCATGTTGATATTCCATATGGTAAATTTAAGTTGAATTAAACCTAATCTCAATTAGGTTCATATTAAACCTTAAAATTATTTGACCATGTCTAAATTAAGTCAAAAGACGATTTTATGGTCAACAAGTCAACATAGTGGTAAATAGGGTACGGTAAATTGATTTTGAATTAGACCTAATCTCAATTAGGCTCATATTAACCCTAAAATTAGTTGATCATGTATAAAATCAAGTCAAAAGTTAAAATCCTAATTTTGTGATCAAAGTGGTCAACATTATGGATTTAAGTATTATTCCTAATTACCATTAATTATTTTTAATCTTTTGTCTTATAGCAAATTTCAATGTATAAATGGAAAAAATGCAAAAGAGGAATTCATGGGAATAATACCAAGAATACATAAATTGAAGAGAAGCTAAACCTTGGTTAAAGAAAAGCTTATCATAGAACCAAGGAAGAAGCTCTACTACATTTTGGATTCTTGTGAGAAATTTGAGAACCAATGATTCAAGATCCAAGGGAGGAGATCATTTGTCCAAAACTATAAATAGGGTGGTATACCCATTGCAAAAGCCAACCACACCACAAGAGCTTTTCAAATCCACACATTGAGCTCCTCATTCCACTTCCAACGTCCACAACTTTCCAAAGCTCCAAGCTTCCAACGTTTTCTAGTTGTGTCCAAGTGTTCTTTCTCAAGGTGTCATCAAGATCTACACTTCTTCTTCTAATCTTCTTGAGTGTTCATAGCAAGGTTGAAGTGTTGTAAGCTTAAACTTTCTCCATCATTTTTCGTGTGTGTTCCACTTTGGTTGAGAGGGTTGTCTCAATATCACCAAAGTGTAAAGAAGGGTTATTAAGCTTAACCATAAAGCTTTAAGTTGGTTTTATAGAGTTTTCTGATAAAACTCTTAGGTTGAATCTACCTGCAAAGATTCAATGTTGATTTTATAGAGTTTCCTGATAAAACTCTTAGGTGAATTTCATGAGGTAATATCACGAGACTGGACGTAGGTCAGTTTGGACCGAACCAGTATAAATCTTTTTCTGTTCATTGTCTTATTAAATCTTTAGTTATAACTTAAAATCGATTACTACTATTGTTTATCGCACTTTGATTTTTAAACCTATATATATATATTTATACATACTATATATATTTATTTACTTCAAAGTCCTCGACCTGTTACCAGGTACTCAACATGCCATTTACTTTAAGTCCTTGACCTGTTATCAGGTGCTCAAGAGGTCATTTACTTTCATGTTATTTACTTTAAATCCTCGACATGTTATCAGGTGCTTAAGAGGCTTGTTATTTTTTAAGAAGCATAATATATATTTATATAATAATATTATTATATTAATATTAATATTGATATTATTATTATATTAATATTGATATTATTGTTATATTACTATATTGCCATTGCTATTATTGAGTGTTATTGCAGATATTTCTGCTAAAATCTGCAGTACGCGAAAAGAGGCTATTAACCTCTCTTATAACCTCGGATCACGATCCAACAAGAATATCCCTTAAGGCCATTACACTGAAAGGAACCATTTATTTTGGCAAATCAGGCTCAATAATATTTCTACATTCAAGATCCACTAAAATCTGATTGGAGTTCCGTCCTTAAAATACTAAATAAAGATATTTTCGATGTCGATAATGATGATTGTTGTAATTAAATTTTTAAATATTATATTACAATATAATCTTATATTTTAATATAATATCAAGTTGATTGTAAATATTTTTTTTTTCAGTAAAAAATGAGTCAACTACTTGCAATCGTCGAACGATATGAACGACTAAACCGGATTCAACGTAGTTTTTACAAAAACGCATAGATTATCATCATTTTCACGACTGTCCAAAAATATGGTCGAGAAATCTAATATTTTTATTTTTGATGTCAAGATATATATAACCTATATGAGATGTGTTGTATCCAAGAAAAATACATGAGGTAGAGTGAAATGCAAATTTATGTTTATTATACAAACGTAATAGGAAATGCTTAATAGTCGACTTTTAAAATAAAAATTAAGGACAGATTTTAAATAATTTTTGGATAGGACCCACACCATGAGTTTTTGATGGAATATGATTTATGGTAAAAGCGACAGTAGAAAATGCAAAGTTCCAGAAGTGAAATGGAACTTTACCATGAGCGAGGAGAGTTTCCCTTATGAACAATATGTCGAATTTTACGCTGAGCTTTAATTTTATACCCAATTTGTTTTTCAATCATGATATAAAAGTTTTTAAAAATAGAAACAACCTCGGATTTTTGTTTAATCAGAAAAATCCAAATGAATCTAGAAAAATCATCAAGAAAGAAAACAAAAAAGCGATGACTATCATTAGATAAAATAGGAGTAGGCCTCCCTACATCACTATGTATCATTTCCAAAGGGAAACGACACTTAAAAAATGTAGGGGGGAGATGATCCCTAGAGTACATGATCTACAATGACTGAATTTTAGAAATGATGAAAGTAATTTATTTCGAAAAATCACAGAACACACGATAGATTCATTTGGGTGACCAAACCTTTGATGCCAAAGACCGATAGATGCTTGGGTGAAATAAAGAGACGGTGACAACGATCCAAGAGAGGGCACGATTTTATAAAGGTGCCCATTATAGACTCCTTGAGCCAGCACCTTGTGAGTAGCCTTGTTCTTTCACAATGACACGAGATTTGTCTAAAATAAAATGGCAGTTATTATCTCTACAACATTGATATACAGATAATAATGTAATATTTAAGGACGAAATATGCAAAATATCCTTAAGAAAAAGAGTGGAAGATCCACATGAAATGTTACCATTTCCCACATGTGCAATTGGTAATTTTAACCCATTACTTAGTTGGACTGACCTAGGTCCATGATAAGGTTGGGGAGAATTAATTGATTGGAGATTTGGTGTGAAATGGTGGGTAGCCTAGCTAGTCTTAGGGTACCATGATGACGAGACATGATCGATCAGAATCCAGCTCATTAGGTGCATAAAGACTCTTCGTGATAACTGTATGATGACTTGTCGGCTCACGTGGAATATAAGGTGTTGATTGATGATTTTGTGGTGATTGTAGACCACTTTCATTTGATTGGACCACTTGATTGGGTTGGACTATATAGGAGTACTTGTACGGACTATGGCCATGTTGGCCACATACTGGACATGGGTCCCATCTCTGATTATTTTCAGATTTGACAAATTTCCGACTATAATTATTCCCACTACGTTGATTTCCAAAATTTCCAAAACCACCGTGATTCCGAAATCTGCGATTATTTCTAGAATTTTTTCCGCCACGTCGAAGACATTGGGGCTCGCCTGAGTATGGTGAGTAACGACGACAGACGGTTGGCGGAGCTAGAATTCATAACTGGACATCACCTCCTGTAGCTCATTAAATTTTACCGACGACTTCTGGACTGCCAGAGCATTTGCTACCTGTCCATAATCAGAGTGAAGGTTGTTGAAGACGGAAGCATTAAACACCGGTAGAGAGACCAGCGCGCCTGCTATAGAAAGCTCATCGGCGACCAACTTCACCTATTGGAGAAATCGAGCAACGTCTTCGTCCACCTCCCATCAAAGAAATTTGTGACTGAGATGGTCTGCCCTAGGACAATACTATCGTGCTCCAGATTTCCACAACAGATTCAAGTCCTATGATTGACAGAATAATCTCCTCCGACAGTGAGGATAAAATCTAACTCATTAGGAGTTGGTCCTTGTGCCACCATGCCTGATAGAGTGGACTTGTGGGTGAGAGAGTCGGCGGAGTTACAACCGTGTCGATGAATGCATCAGTGGCACACTGCATTTTCCAGATCAAATAATTCGTCGCTGTGAGTTTTTTGTGAAGAAAACTCTAGATCGAACTGAATGAAGGGGTTCCGGCGAGAAGTTCCGGCATGTGAGAGACGGCATGCAACAGAGGCAGTTGTGGATTTGCCACAAGACCGAGCGATACATCTAATACCATGTTGGATGTTCCAAATGTGGATGTAGAAGATGATGACATAAAAGGAGAGGATTGAGTGAATAATCCTCTCCTTTTATGATGAAATGATGATGACATATTTGTTCATTTCATGATGAAATGAACAAATAACACAAAAAGATGGGAAATGATCGATGGATAATTTTCTCTTATTGACGATCGATGGATCAAAGGATAACAAAAGAACATTCTAGAATCAAAGTAGTACACTTAATAGTGTTTGGTGAGTGATAATTTTGAATCCGACGGATTACAAATGACAGGTTAGATTGGTTCAGCGCACGATGGTGCGTTTAGGCTCGGCGCATGTGAAGTGTCACTTCATATAACTGAAGGAAAATTAAGTTATTTGTATTTTAGAATTCATGACTATTTCTATAAATAATTCATGGGTCGAGATGAAAATACATATTTGAAGAAAATTAATTGGTCTGGATCTACTTAGACTCATCTCGTTTATACACGTACCATACAAACATAACTCCTCTTTTTTTAGAACCCTAGAAATAAAAAGAGAGGTTGAGAAAATAGTAAAAGAAGAGTCAATAGAATTACCAATGGCTATAAAAACAAACCCTCATCCATCGTCCAATCCATACAATTTTTTTCCATCTTCGTTCAATATGCTGGTTTACCAAGATCACCTCTCAGGTATTCATTAATTTACTTCTATTAAGACACTACAAGAAATAAGACCTTGTATGACGGTCATTAGATGGCGGATTTCCGCCGTCATAAGTGATCAATGGCGGAAATCCACAATCTAAAGACTGTCATAACGACCACCGCCATTATAACCCCATTACCGCCATCTATTATTCATCCCCATATTCCACCAAAAAATATATATATAGCGGATTTCCGCCATCTAATCTGAAAATTTTCGCGGGAACTGAAAATTATAAGATGGCGGACGTCCGCCATGTTAAATATGGCGCGAAAAAAGTTGGCGCCAATTTATCGATGACGGTTAATTTTATTGATGGCGGATGTCCGTCGACTATCTTTGAAACATAAGATGGCGGATAGCTGGGAGAGGGCGGTTGGCCCCGTATATAGATGGCGGACGTCCGCCATGTAAACGTTGGTGAAATAGTATCGATGGCGGATTTCCGCCATACAATGTGTGCACAATTTTTTTTTTAAAACAAGCTATTATATCGAGCGTTTGAATCGTTATTTTTAAGAAATAGAATACGATATTTGAAAAGATGATTTTGAAATTGAAATCGATGTTTTTAATAAATAGAAACTGAAATACAGAATCGTTAAACATTCGAAGTTTAAACATTAAAATACAAGTTTACAATAATCAACACTCCTCGTACATAAAGTCGTCTGAATCAGAATCGATCAGAATCTGAATGATCAATAGCAGATGGTATCATGCTGGACTTCGAAGTGGAAGGCATGTTCGTCAAGTCGAGGCCGGAAGACTTCAAAACTTTAATTATCTCTTTGAAATAAGATTTCATTGAATTAAACTTCTTGTATTTGGATATACCTTTTTGACTCTTTTTACACTTGTTCTGAAAATGAAAATAAAAATAAATTCGATAATCAATAAAATTATTGAATTATATTTAAAATACCTCTAATTCCTTGAATTTTTCCGATCAAATTTCTTGTGATTGATCATTAGTTGTGTTTTCGGAGACAGACTCTTTTCCTTTCCAATTTGGAGAAGCCCATCTTTCGTTCGTTGTACTAACCATACTGGCTGTTTCTCCAATCCCTAATATCCTATTCTTTTTATTTTTTCCAAAAGTTTTGTTGACCGTCGTTTCGATAAATTGCTGTATTATAAAAATAAAGAAATAGTAAATGCAAAATATGTATAAAAAAAGTAATGAAACTTACAATTGGAGTCATAGATTCTGCTTTAGCCCAAGATTTTTCTTCTTGACTTTTGATAAATTCGGTGGCTTCAATCTGAAAGAATATAAAACTCAAACTATTATAATAGAAATTATAAAATAAAAAAATAAAAAAAATTTAAAAAAAGACTTACAACTTTATCGCTTCTCTTATATGTCATTTGTAAAGTCTCGGACCAACCTTCGACTTCACTCCTTTCTTGTTATATCTATATTAACATAATTAATTAATATATAAATAAATTAAATATAAAATATTAATAATTACCAATTTATGACGTCGTTGCGCTAATCCTTTTGAACTAGCGTGATGTGTCATTTGATTCGCTCGGTTGGCGGTATTTATCTCGAAAATTTTCTGAAATTATAAAAAATATTATAAAAAATATTAATTTTTAAATTTATTAATATCAAATAAATATAACATATACGTACCTTTCCTCTTTTCAATCGAAATTGTCTCAATTTATTCAGAAATTGAGATTTGCTGACATAAGGCAGAAGAGTTGTTAAAATATCGTCTTCACTCATATCTGGATCTGCGTCATATTTTTGTACCAATGAATTATGGTTGCTCCTCCAGAGTTTGTTCAACCTACCATTGATATAAGTTTGTGCGGCTGGACTTGCACTCAAATCATATTCATCCTACATATTCAAAACTTATAAGTTTTGAAAAATTAAAAAATATTTTAAAAAAGATAAACTTACAGATAATATTTTCAACGCGTCATGAAAATTACGTTTCGGTTGATGACGCCACTCAATGTCGTACGGAAGCGAGTATGGTCTTTTGCTAAATGAGTCATTCGTGCGGTTAATTTCTTTGCCATTTCATCGATCGCTTGGTTTGTATTGTCAAACATAACCTTCCATTTCGTACCTTTTTCTGGATGGTTATGGGGATGGTCTTTTGTGCGACCACGACCCTTCTTCTTTGGTGGCTCATTAGATTTGGATGGTCCCGCATCTAATTTACATATTTAAGATTTAATATTTAAGAAAATCATTATAATATTTAAATTATTAAAAATAAACTGACTACCACTGCTGGACTCTTCGAAAGAGCGACGGGATGTAACCATCGCTAGTGCCATAAACGATGTGATAACACCGACCAGAACGAAAAACGTAAACATAATTTGAAATATTACAATTTTAAAATAAAATTAGTTAATTTAAATACATACCCAGACACCCGTATACTGGATTTTAGTCTGACACAACAACCAAACATTTTTCCTATTGTAATTTATATTCTTTATTATCATACACAACACATCTTCGAAGTCGACGTGAGAAGAGTTGTATTCGATTTTGAATGAATCGTGCCTCCACAATCTTTTAACACTCTAGCTTCGTATCCTAACACTAAAACTTGACTGGTTTCCAATATTGTTTGAGGATTTCTCGACCATATTTTTGGACAGTCGTGAAAATGATGACCGTTGACTCCGCAACGGAAACAAGCAAAAACACGATAATAATAATCTATGCGTTTTTGTAAAAACTACGTTGAATCCGGTTTAGTCGCTCGAGTCGTTCATATCGTTCGACGATTGGAAGTAGTTGACTAATTTTTTACTGAAAAAAAAATATTTACAATCAACTTGATATTATATTAAAATATAAGATTATATTGTAATATAATATTTAAAAATTTAATTACAACAATCATCATTATCGACATCGAAAATATCTTTATTTGGTATTTTAAAGACGGAACTCCAATAAGATTCTAGTGGATCTTGAATGTAGAAATATTGTTGAGCCTGATTTGCCAAAATAAATGGTTCCTTTCCAAATTTTCCTCGTGTCGTGTTCACTGAAATGACACCAAAATCATCGACTTTTGTTCCTGCTTTTCTACTTACATTTTTTTGGTGTGACCGTAGCAAACTTGGAAAATATTTTCCAATAATCCATGATATTCAATTTCTGCTATCAATGGAGCATCATTCGGAGATTTAGCGTACGTTGATGTTGTAGCATAAAGAAAAATACTATTATTTTGCGTCGATCTACGATTTGTCAATTCTGATGTCTGAAATTTTAACCCATTTATAATATAACAACTATAAATTGAAGCAAAACAACTTGGTCCCCGCGAAATAAAATTTAATTCTGTGCGGATTGTTGAACTTCGGACATGTGTTTCTTAAACCATTCTGCAAATTGTTTAAAGTGTAAATTTTCCAAACGTAGCTGCATGTGTTTTGGAAACATAACTTTCAATTTCTTTAAGTGTTTATTCCGATATGGTTCAACACTTTCGAGGTCAAACAATATATATTGATGCACCTATTTCTGTTGTAAATTACTCAACGTTATATCAGTCGGTGCATTTAAAAATCCATCGATATACCTATCTGGGCGATTTGATTTTGTCTCGACATTTTGTAAAAAGCGAGAACAAAACGTCATTGATTTTTCAGCAAGATAACTTTCGTGATATGATTTTTTAAAGTCAGAAGATACCTAAAATGAGAATATATACTGGATCAGATATATAAATTTATTTATAATTGTATTAATATACCTCTCTATCAGATACATCCATCGATATTGTACCGGTCCAACTATTTTCACTTCGGTTGTTAGATGGACCGTGAGATGAATCATTACAGTAAAAAAACCTGGGGGAAATATTTTCTCAAGATTGCATAATGTATATATAATTCTTTTCTCCCATCGTTCCATAAGTTTGATTTCAATCACCTTCGAACAAATATCGTGAAAATATCCGCAAAGTTCAACGAGAACCGAAGTCACTACAAGTTTTGTCGATTTACGTAATGCAATAGGAAGTAACTGTTGCATTATAACGTGACAATCGTGACTTTTCAATCATATAAATTTTCACTCATTCATTTTAACGTTTCTAGAAATTTTGTAACAATATCCATCGGGAAGTCGTAGGGATTGAAACACTGACAGAAATAAAATCTTTTCTTTCGTCGTCAAGTTGAAACACGCAATCGGAATATCTCATTCTTCTCCCGGTCGAATAGGATGAAGTTCTTTTCGAATTCCCATCGATTGTAAATCGAAACTCGCGTTCAAATTTCATTTTTTTCGGTGTGCATAACATCAATATTTTGTCGTAGAAGTAACGTCTTCCAATACGGTAATTCAAAAAAAATACTCATTTTTTTCCATCCTTTAAGCAATGATATTTTCTTTGTTCTTTTCGTCGGTCTATAATCTTTTGTTACATTCGAGGTTTTACCAAAAGTTACTGAATCTCGAAATGGATAAATTTGACTATATATTTCGGAACCCGTCAGACGTTTCGGGGCGACTCTAGTCTCGATCTGATTATTGAAACTTTTTTATCGCTCCTGTAATAATGTTTCATATCTAAAATTCGACAATGTCCCATAAAACTTTCTTTCTTTCCATGCTCTAAACAAATACTTTCGGTGTCATTCTTACATACTGCACAAGCTAACTTTCCTTTAGTGCTCCAACTTGATATATCACCATATCCCGGATAATCATGTATCGTCCACAGAAGTGATGATACATGATAATCATGCAAATTAATCATTATTATTTCAATTTAATATCAATAAAAACAATCAATTAAATATTTATTAAATAAGAATTTTATAATTTCATGCAAAATATTTATTATTAATACAATTTCAAATCATTAAAATCATTCAATTTAATAATTATAAATTAACAAAATTATAATTTCATGCAAATTAATTAAATTGTATTACAATTAATTAAATAATTTCAAATCAAAATGATTAAATATTATTTCATGTAAATATTTCATTATTAAGAAATTAATTTCATGCAAAAAAATTTAATGCAAATTAATTAATATTTAAAAATTGTTAATCAATTAATAATATACTAATTGTTATTTCAATTGATAATTAAATTGATCATTTAATCATTTAATTTTACAATAAATTTAATATTTTAAAAATTAATTTATTAAATAAATTTTTTTTTTTTTACCGCAATATAGCTTCCAATCCAAAATTTACGAATTATCAATTTCTCAGAACCTAGAAGATACAAGTCAAAAACAAAATAATTAATTTTTTAAAAAAATAAATTATTTAAAAACAATAAATTATTTATTTATTGAAAAAAAAATTATTATTAAAAAACAGTAAATAAAATAATTATATAATTAATTATTTAAAATAATATGTTAATTAATTAATTCATTCATTAAAACTTCTTTTAATTAACAAATTTATCATTATTAATAATTTCATAGGTATAATTTCATGCAAATTAATCATTATTATTACAATTTTTAATTTCATACAAATTAAATAATATTTCATTTTAATTAAACAAATTCATTTTAATTAAATTAATTAAAATATTTTTAAAATTATTTAAAAGCAGAAAATAATTAATTATATAATTACATAATTCATTAAGAGATATAGGAAATTGAGAATTGAATATCATTTTTCAAATACAACATTCATTGAAACAATATCAGTGGAACCAAAACCATATATTACTTCAACAAATTAAAAAACCAAATTAAACATAAAAGATTAAAAACACAAATCTTCAAAACAGTAAGTGAGATTAAAACATAAATTGAAACATAAATGAATATACAATGAAATAAGACCTGTTTCAATGAATATACAAATACACAATGAATAAGTGAGAAACATAAATGAATATACAATGAATAAGAAATAAGACATTGAATAATTGAGATTAAAACATAAATGAATAGATTGAAACAGGAGATTAAAAGATAGATTAAAACATAAATTGATAGATTAAAACATAAATGAAACAAAATAAAACAAAAAACAATCGCCAATGAAACCAAAAACATAGATAACCACAATCATACATTTACAAACCACAATCATATTCAAACATAGATAACCCTAAAATAGATAACTCTAACATCAATATACAAATCACAATCATAAACCAAAACATAAAATACATATAACTCAAAAAAAAAAATTCAAACAAGCCTTCAAACCTTCAGAGACGAAGATGCAAGTACCGGCGGGAGCTGTCGGCGACGGCGAGCGGCTAAAGACGACCGGCGAGCCTAGAACCGGCGGGAGACGGAAGATCGATAGAGAAATCGGGCGGCGAGGAGCAGGGAATCGTCGGCGGCGGGCTACAACACTTCAGGATTTCAGACAGAACGCGTCTATCTGGAATTTGGGGTTTTTAATAAACCCCAAAACTTACATGGCGGATTTCCGCCATGTAAGTACACTTAAGTGCTGCCATGTAAGGTGGAAAAGCTAGTCCGCCCAATCGAAATTTCGGCGGGCTTTTTCCGCCCGACTCCCCGAAAACTTAACATGGCGAACATCCGCCATGTTTGGTCAATTTAATCGGGTAATCGGGTTAAATATTGGGGGGGGATTCAAAATTTTGGGCGAGACTTTTTAGATGGCGGATTTCCGCCATCTAAACACCGCCATCGAAAATAAATTGAAACCGCCGTCGAGCCCAAACCTTTCCTCGGCGGACTAAAACAATTGATGGAGGACATCCACCATCAAAAGAACTGAATTATTGATGACGGATTTCTGCCATCTAAAGACCGCCAACAAGGTCCTTTTTTTTGTAGTGAGAAGCTTACCAATGAAAATCGAATGAATTCTTCCAGAAGATTGAAAACTTTAATTTCTTCCATCTTTTTTTTCTGTGAATTCTTCTAAGGGTTTTGGATAAGTTTTTGGATGAATTTTTCCAAGGGTTTACTGATTCAAAACTGTAAATTTTAATAAAAATTTAAGTTTCTGAATTTAAGATTAAAGCTAAAGGCATATTTTGTATTCATCGAATTTCAAGCGATGAGCTTTTGTCTGACTCATTTGCATACAAGGAAATTTACGATGGTGTGCTATGGGAGGTCGAAGGCAAGGTAAGATAAAATTGGACCCATTCAATCTGGGCGCACTAGATCCTCTCCCATCCCACCTGAACCTATCCTTTTTTATGTATAAAGTATTCGATTTAGTACTAATCTCCAAAATTATATGTATATATAGCGTCTAGTTAAAGGTGCTGTTGATTTTGACATCGGTGCAAATTCCTCTACTGAAGATGGGGGTGATGATGAAGGAGTAGATGATCAATCTGTAAAGGTTGTGGACATCGTCGACACGTTTCGTCTACAGGTTTTAATATAATTATTTTTTATATAATTAAAGTACTGATGATCAATGAACTGAATCAATTATTTTTTTATGAGAAATTCTGAAATATATATGTAGGAGCAACCTACTTTCGATAAGAAGCAATTCGTGACATATATCAAACGATATATTAAATTGCTTACCCCAAAATTTGAAGTTGACGACAAAAAGAAACTGACTTTCATGAATAACATCCACGCCGCCACCAAGATTCTACTTTCGAACCTCAGCGACCTTCAATTGTAAGATTTAATTGTTAAGTCGTTAGTTTATTTTTGGATTGAAGAATTTAAAATTTATTTTGAGTTGTTTTCAGTTTTGTTGGTGAGAGTATGCATGATGATTCTAGCTTGGTTTTCGCCCTCTACAAAGATGGTTCCTCCAATCCGACATTCTTATACTTTGCTCATGGATTGAAAGAAGTGAAGTGCTGATTTCAGTTGTCGATTGTGTCTCTTATTTTTTTTGCCTTTTCAATTTACCCCCTTGTTGTTTAGACTACTTGCTTTGAGTTAGGTATCTTCAGGTGATATGTTGGAATTGAAATATTATTCATTTGAATATTTATTGATAATTGAAGATATTTTTCAACAAGATTAGAAATTTTTATCTTCAGATGATATATCAAAACCATTTAAGCTAATTTAATTAAATCACACAACAATATTCGAACACTAAACCCTAATGAAACGTGTGGAAATAAATGCATTCCTTCGACTTGAAATACCAAATTAAAATTTATATAAATAACAATATCGATGAAGTGTAATTATATTCACAAGATTAGGAAGTTAATTAGGTTATTAGTAGTATATAAACAATAGAGATTTTTTGTAATAGGTATTAAGTTTTCCTCTTCTTGAAATAATTTTCCCAATTTATTTGACCTAATTTCTTTTCTTCTTCTTCACAGACTTCTTATATGTTGCAATTGGTTTTTTGATTTGGAATCTGATTTGGGCAATATTTTTATTGATAATTGCAATCTCAATTTTTGTTTTATATTTGATATATTGAAACTAAATTGAATAAAATAAAATAAAACAAAACAAAAAATTTATTTTCAAAATAAAATTTAAGATCATCTCATTGGAAATCATTCTGATTTTTTTATTTATAATTATTTTCTGTTCTTGTTCTTGTTCTTGTTGTTTCAGATTGATTTTGTTTATTCAAAATGTCTGATAGTGATAATGATGATCAAGTTAGTATTGGGACTATGGATTCTTGAATGGGGAATAGTTATAAGTAATATGTATCTAGTATTTAATCCATGTGCTCTAATCCTATGACAATTGAAAATTACTTAGTGTGGAGAAGTCAATTTGAAGGAGTACTTATGTATAAAATTCTACCCTTTAATTAAAGGAACCATTGTACTTCAGCTGAAAAAATTCCTAATGGTTCTAATAATCCTTTAAAAAACACTCGTCTTCTTCGATCAGTCTGTTTCCCTCTTCCATCATATCAATCTTCTACACCTTATATCACTTCACTTCTTTTGATGGCAGATATCCGTCATCTATTATTTTAGTCCGTAGAGGAAATACATGGGCTCGACGGGGGTTTCAATTTAGTTTCGATGGCGGTGTTTAGATGGCGGAAATCCGTCATCTAAAAAGTCCCGCCCAAAATTTCGAACCCCACCCCCCAAAATCTTGAGAAAATCTTTCCCCCAGGTTTTTTTACTGTAATGATTCATCTTACGGTCCATCTAGCAACCGAAGTGAAAATAGTTAGACCGGTACAATATCGATGGATGTATCCGATAGAGATGTATAATATAATTTTATAATTAATTATAAAATCATTTATAATTTAAATATCTGATACAATATATTTTCTAACTTTAGGTATCACTACAAGAAAACAGGGAAACAGCCACGGCCAAGTTCACTGGCTAAATGGCAAAATCCGTGGCTAAATTGATTTAGCCACGGGAATTAGCCACGGGAGCTGCCGTGGCTGTAAGTATGGTGGTTACTGTTTTTTGGCCACGGAAATGGTTTTCCGTGGCTAAATATTAGCCACGGCCATTTATTTTAGCCACGGCCAAAATCCGTGGCTAATGTTAAAAAATTAGCCACGGTATAATCCGTGTTTAATTTTATTTTGGCCGTGGCTAATCCTTAATTGACCGTGGCTAAATCCTTCAAACAGAGTGGAAAGTGAAGGGCCATGGCCAAAATCCGTGGCTAATCCTTAACGAGCCGTGGCTAAATCCTTGAAACAGAGTGGAAAGTGAAGGGCCACGGCCAAAATCCGTGGCTAATCC
>LFYR01001279.1:0-17955 GCA_001185155.1 Zostera marina
GTTGGTGGTTTATCAAAATACTTGAGGTTCCCAGTCATGTGTTGGGAGACCCCAGTATCTATGATCCAATTTGTTTTAAAATTTATCATATTATAAGCATGGTTCATTTTAAAATTCAGAAAATTGAAAGCATAAATCATACCATTTGATTGGAAGAATTCTTTGAGCATTAGTAGCTCTTCATTTGACATCCCTGATATTATAGAGTTTGAGGAAGAGGCTTGGTTGGCTGAGTCAGTTTTAGCCTTTTTGAACCTATTCCCTTTCTTGTTTTCTTTATTTGGAAATCCTATGATATGAAAACACTCCTTCCTGATGTGCCCATAGTATTTGCAGTTATCACAGTATTTGGATGTATCCAATTTCTTTCCATTCTTACTGTAAAGACCTTTTCCCTCTTCTTTTTCATTAGCCTTTTTGGCAAATAGGGCAGAGGTTTCTATTTTGGATTTATCATCCCTGAAATTTATTTTCTGGTTTTCCTCTTGTATAATGAGATAGAAAACCTTGCTCATGCTTGGCAATTCATCATAAGAGAGTATTTGCCCTCTTATGGTTTTAAAATCTTCATTCAGTCCTAATAGGAACTGATGAATTTTATCCTTCTCCATTTTTTCAGAATATTTAGGAGCACATATCTTGCAAAAAATAATTTCTTCTAGCTCTACCTTTTGATTCCAGAGAGCTTTGAATTTATCATAAAAGCTTGTAACATTATCATTGCCTTGATGTAAATTGTTGAGTTCATACCTTATTTGGTTAACCTTGGGTGCATTGCCTTGGTTATACCTTTCTTGAAGATCCTTCCATGCTATGTATGCTTCTTCAGTGTGCATTAGCGTGGATGAGATTTGAGGATCTACACTATTTACTATCCATGATAGTACTAGTCCATTCACAGTTTCCCATGCTTCAAACTCCCTCCCTGATCTATCCTCTGGTCTTTTCACTTTTCCATTAACAAAAGCTATTTTTCTTCTTGAAATCAATGAAAGCTTCATAGCATTTGCCCAACTTTGATAATTTGATTCACCCTTTAGTTTATCAGCCACCATGAGAGCTCCTGGATGGTCACCTGAATTCAAATAGTAAATTGACTCTTTATCATTAATTGCAGAGACATATGCATGTGACCTCTTGTGTTTGAAGCTGTGTGACTTGTGGGTGTGGGTTCTGTGCTGCTTGGATGAGGAAGCATGATTTTTCCGAGAAGAAGACTTCATAATTGATGGAGGGGATGGGGAACCTGATGGACTTGAGCCGGATTGATTCTCTCTATCCTGAGTGCCGATGGATTCTTATCCTGCGAAAGCGTAGTCGATCTTGCCAGTAGATACCATGTTAAAAGTCTGACGTTGATCCAACGGCTGGATTGGGAGATGGAGGACAGCTCCGGCGTGTAAGCTCGCCGTCCGGCGAGGAATCAGATGAGAAATAAGGGGGAAATTGGGGAGAAATTAGGTTAACTAGATTAACCCCCAAAGTAGCCGTTGTACACTAAGTGTAATCTGTATAGAATTGTATTAATTTAATTTGTTAATTACAAAGAGTATTTAAATTGAAATTAACACTAACTAACTTAACTAATACAACTACTAACAATAATTGGTTAATTGGATCTTTAATCAAACAATGATCCATATACCCAATTACCCAATTACTTTTATTTAAGTGGGTAAACTTGCAGTTTGGTCCTCGTCCTTTTATATATTCTTTAAGTGGGTAAACTTGCAGTCCAGTCCTCACGTTCCTTTTTATTCTGTTAAGTGGGTAAACTTGCAGTTTGGTCCTCGTCCTTTTATATATCCTTTAAGTGGGTAAACTTGCAGTCCAGTCCTCACGTTTCTTTTTATTCTGTTAATAGTTTTAAGTGGTGAATATTACAAACTGAACCTTACAGTTTCTTTCTAAGTTAAAACTGTAAGTGCTTCTGTTTTACTTATTTGCACTTAGGTCCAATCCAGTATCTAATTCAGTATTAAGCTAATTACTTCTTTACAAGGCAGCCAAAACTACGTAGATCTTTAAGATTTGGTGAAATTCCAAAAAAACGTTCAAACGGACTCTCTCTGGCAAGTACCGTAGTTGTAGTCCTGTTGTATGCAAACAATGCAGTAGCGAAAGCAAAACGCCAGAAGGAAAGTGGTAAACCTGCATGATTTAATAACGTAAGACCACAGTCGACAATATGACGATGATATAAGAATACATGAAAATCTAGGGTAAATAAGCAATTAACCCACAAACTAAGTCCAGGACCTAATTGGAATAAAACTAAACCAAAGGTTATAACAAAACGGTTTAATTGTTTTGTTTATAACTTGAAAGGGGTTTCTTATAAATATTTCAATAAAATCGTTAATTGGACTAGAATGCAATTAAAAGAAATAAAAGGTTATTACTAAATAAGTTGTTTTAACTAGAATACAAATTCTCCAGTTATTTAATAGTATAAGGACTATTAAATAAAATACCCAAACTTAAGTAAAGGACTAAATTGTTATTACTAACAAGTTTGTGTTTTATGCAGCAATTATCACAAATCAATTTAAGCGGATCCGGGTCAAGAAGTAATGAACCAGAATCCGGAATCCGATTAAATTTGTTTTAAAATTCGTTTGTAATTAGTTAAGTGAAATTAGCTGTATAAGTACTGGAATTTGTATTGATACATTCATTAAGTTTTAATCAAATAAAACTAAACAATTTTCATTTCCTCCCCTTTCTTCTTTTCTTTCTTATTTCACCTCCAACGGTTATTTCCGTTTTTTCCCAAACTGGGATAGGGCGGAAAACCCTAGACGACTCCGGCGACCTCCACTGATATCGCTCGCCGGACTTCAGAAGTTAGCTTCCCGACGTCGCCTTCTCTTCCAGTATTGGCTTTTAAGATGGTATCGTTGAATGACATCCCGGATGAACGGCACTCGATGGTCGACAGACTGCCACATGCTTCCGCAATTTCTCCTCAAAATGCTCCAGCAGTCTCTGTTGCAAGGCCGAGCGACCCAATTCAGACGCCGGCAGAATCCAATCGTTCATCATCTGGATCGACTGGAAAGTCCAAAGCCAATCATCAGTATGAGTTCTATGATAATTCTTTTTTTAAAAGACATAGAACGCAAAGGTATGTATCCCCTTTACAGGACCCAGAGTCCCCTTTTTTCCTTACCTCCGGTGATCATCCGGGGACTTTACTAATTCCTGATCGTCTAATTGGAGAAACCAATTACATCACATGGTCAAATGGAATGAAAGTATCCCTAGTTTCAAGGAGAAAAGACTCCTTTATTAATGGCAAAATAAAAATGCCTGATGATATAGAGAGTAGAGAATACAATATCTGGAAGATTGTAAATGGATTAGTTCTAGCCTGGATATTAAATTCAGTATCTCCGCAAATTCAGTCCACCTTGATGTATTCAAGTAATGCACACCAAATATGGATTGATTTAGAAAACAGGTACAAACAAAGCAATGCTCCTAAGGTTAGCCAAATTAAATATGAACTTTGCTGTCTACAACAGGGAACATTGACTGCCTCTGAATTTTACGATAAGTTTAGATCAATTTGGGATCAACTCACCCAAATTGATGAGATAAAAGAGGAATTTTGCAAAATATGCAAGAAGTTGTATCTACAAAAGGAGGAAAGTGACATGATACATCAATTCCTCCTAGGATTGAATGAGAATTTCTACAACCTTAGAACCCAAATCCTGTCTTTAGAGAAATTACCCAACATGAATAAGATTCTTGGTTTAGTTATTCAAGAAGAGAAGCAAAGATTCAAGTTTAGAGAAAATACTGAAAAGATAGAATCTGCCTTTTATTCTAGAGATAAAAATGCTTCTAAAGACAATGATAAATCAAGGATTATGTATTCTAAGAGTGGAAAAAAGCTGGATACTAAATACTACTGCGATAACTGCAAGTATTATGGTCATACTAGGGATAAATGCTATCATTTAGTTGGGAAACCCAAGGATAAAAAGAAATTTCAGGGGAAGAAAAATAATGAAAATTTAGATGCTGCAAATCAGGTTACATCCACTAGCAACCAGCAACAACTAGTTCTTAGTCAAGAAGAGATTCAACTATTCAAAGAATTAATCTCTTCAACAAAGGCCAATAGTAGTTCAGGTAATTACTTATCATTTTCATTTAATATTAATTCTCATATTGAAAATTGGATAGTGGATACCGGGGCATCACAACACATGACAGGTAGCATTCATTTATTCACTAAACCATTAATAAAAGAATACAATCATTTTGTCACCATACCTAGTGGAAAAACTCTAGTAGTTAAAGGGGTTGGGTGCATCAAAATTTCTGAGAACCTAGTTCTAAAAAATGTCTTATTCATTCCTGAATTTAAAGTTAATCTCATAGCTATAAGCAAATTAACTTTAGACAATGACATTAAAGTAATCTTTGATGATCATTGTTTTAAATTTCAGAAAAACAAGTCCGGGAGAGTGATTGGCAAGGGTGAATCAAGGAATGGATTATATTTTTTCACCCCCCACATCTTCCTAGCAAATTCAGTCATCGACTTCAAAACATGGCATCATAGATTGGGGCACATCTCCTCAGAAAAGATGAAAGTTTTAGCCTCAAAATACAATATCAAATGTAAAAACACAACTCATGATTGCAATAGCAATAGTTGTAAAAATAGTACTTGTAATAATGATAAGAATATTTTTTTGATAAATAAAAATTCTGTTTTGAATAAAAAGGATGAAAATCCATTTTTTGATAAAAAATTTTCTTTACATAAATCTTTTTCAGATAATATTAGAAATGTTGAACAGAATTGTATGATTTGCCCACTAGCAAAGCAAACAAAACCCAAATTTGCTATTAGTTCTTCAAAAACTAAAATTTTTTTTGATCTCATCCATATAGATTTATGGGGAAAATTTCCCATTACAACCCATGATGGTTTTAATTACTTTTTAACCATAGTAGAAGATTTTAGTAGAGGTACATGGATTTATTTAATTAAAGATAAATCAATGGCATTAAAATGTAAAGAAACCTTCTACAAAATGGTTAAAAATCAATATAATACAAAAATAAAAATTATTAGAAGTGACAATGGAGGTGAATTCACCTCAAATAATTTCAAAAAAATGGCTGAAAAACATGGAATAGTTCAGCAATTTTCATGCCCATATACTCCTGCACAAAATGCAAGAGTAGAAAGAAAACATAGGCATCTCTTAGATGTTGCAAGGGCCTTACATTTTCAAGCTAATATTCCATTAAAATTTTGGGGGGAGTGCATTTTAACTGCAGCCCATCTAATCAATAGAATTCCTTCCAAAACCATTGAAAATAAAACACCTTATGAAATTATTCATGGAAAAATTCCAGATTATGAAAATCTTAAATCTTTTGGTTGTCTATGCTATGCATCAACAACACAAAAGCAAAACAAATTTTCACCAAAAGCCTATCAAGGCATATTCATGGGATACCCTAAAGGTGTAAAAGGATATTCAATACTAAGAATTTCAGATATGAAATTCTTAATATCTAGAGATGTTTCTTTTAAGGAATCTATATTCCCATTTAAAGATAACACAATAATAAATGATGATGAAGAATTCATCAATTTTCAAAAAGTTTATAATAATGTTTTATTATTCCATGATGATTCAAATAAATCATGGTATGACTACAAGAGTCACAATCAAAACAGAAATAAAACAAGAAAACTTGATCCTCAAACAGTAGAGGTGAAAACAAAAAAAAATGATGCTCTGGACAGCATTCTAAATACTGAAAATGATATTGTTGTTTCAAATCCAGGACTCTCTGAATCTTACAATTCAGATACTGATGTGATCAATCACACAAAAAGTATCTCAATCAGTAAAAATACAACAAAAACAACAATTGAGTCAAATAATAGCCATCAAAATGGCACAAATACTGAAAATGTCCAGAACTTACATGAATCTGAAAATAATGAAGGATGTACAACATCTGAAAATATTCAGATTCTAAATGAAAAACAACAAACAGAAGAAAATGTAATGTCTGAAAATTCAGAAGAACAAGATGCACAGCTTCAAGCTGTCCATCACATAATTTCAGAAAACCCCCTGGAAATTATGAAAAATAAAATAACAAGAGTTGGAAGGGTAATTCACACACCAAAAGCATACAAGGATTTCTTTCTTGAAAAAGATAGTGAATATATATGCTATTGATAAGAAAGGGAAATATCCAATATGCAATCAAGTATCTTATCATAGAATTAAAAATAGTCATAAAAATCTTTTAAATAAAATTTCAGTTATAAATGAGCCTAGATCTTATTCAGAAGCTTCTAAAAACCCAAAATGGGTGGAAGCAATGAATAAAGAAATGGAGGCACTACTTTTAAATAAAACTTGGGATTTAACTATGCTACCTCATGATAGAAAGGCTATAGGATCCAAATGGATCTACAAAGTCAAATACAAACCTAATGGTGAAATAGAAAGGTATAAAGCTAGACTTGTAGCTAAAGGCTACACCCAAAAAGAAGGTTTTGATTATTACGAAACCTTTGCTCCAGTAGTAAAAATGACTACAATTAGGACAATAATTGCAATTTCAGCAATCAAAGAATGGAAAATATACCGATTAGATGTAAATAATGCTTTTCTTCATGGAGATCTCCATGAAGAAGTATATCTAAAACCACCACAAGGACTCCTCAATGAAGGAGATAAAAGGGTTTGTAAATTAAACAAATCCTTATATGGTTTAAAACAAGCATCCAGGAATTGGTTTGCTAAATTAAAAGGAGTTCTCCTTGAGATGAATTTCTCACAAACACCCTCTGATTATTCATTATTTGTCAAGAACAATAATGAAAATCTGATATACTTATTAGTATATGTAGATGATATTATCATCACAGGAAATAATGAAACAGAAATCTTCTTAATTAAGAAGAATATTGAAAAAAAATTCAAAATTAAGGATCTAGGAAAATTATCCTATTTTCTAGGAATTGAGGTTTCATATCCTTCAAAAGGCATATACTTATCTCAAAGAAAATATGCTCTTGGCATCCTAGAGGAAAGTGGACTCATGGATGCAAGACCATCAAAAATCCTAATGGAAAGACATGTGAACCTTATAAGGAATGAGTAAACCATTAACAGATCCAACTTTTTACAGGTCGTTAGTAGGAAAATTAATATACCTAAACATAACTAGACCTGATCTAACCTTCTCTGTCCATTGGTTAAGTCAATTTATGGGAAACCCAAATGAGATACATCTCCAAGTGTTATTCAAAGTAATAAGATACATTAAGAATGCTCCTGGACAGGGTATTTTATATCTAAATCAAAACAAAATGGATCTTCATGGCTATTGTGATTCAGATTGGGCATCCTGCCAAATCAGCAGAAAATCACTAACAGGATACTGTATGTTCTTAGGAACATCAGTAATTTCATGGAAATCCAAGAAACAGGACACTGTCTCTCTATCATCATGTGAAGCTGAGTATAGAGCCATAAGTAAAGCACAATGTGAGATACTGTGGTTACACCAGCTATTTAAAGATTTAAAATTAAAAATCAAACTGCCAACCTCATTGTACTGTGATAACAAGTTAGCCATATATTTGGCAAATAACCCAGTATTCCATGAGAGAAGCAAGCATATAGAGATTTCTTGTCACTCAATAAGAGAGAAGATAGAAAAAGGAATAATCCTATTAAAACAAGTAGGTACAAAATACCAACTTGCAGATATCTTCACAAAATCATTGGGTGAGAGTGAAATTTCAGAATTCTCAGTCAAGCTAGGAATTTACAATGTATATTCCAAGGCTTGAGGGGGGAGTATAAGAATACATGAAAATCTAGGGAAAATAAAGCAATTATCCCACAAAACTAAGTCCAGGATCTAATTGGAATAAAACTAAACCAAAGGTTATAACAAAACGATTTAATTGTTTTGTTTATAACTTGAAAGGGGTTTCTTATAAATATTTCAATAAATCGTTAATTGGACTAAAATGCAATTAAAAGAAATAACAGGTTATTACAAATAAGTTGTTTTAACCTGAATGAATTTCCAGATGGGTCAACCCGCAAATTCTCCAGTTATTTAATAGTATAAGGACTATTAAATAAAATACACAAACCTAAGTAAAGGATTAAATTGTTATTACTAATAAGTTTGTGGTTTATGCAGCAATTATTACAAATCAATTTAAATGGATCCGGGTCAAGAAGTATGAATCAGAATCCGGAACCCGATTAAATTAGTTTTATTAAAACGTTGTAATTAGTTAATGATTAAGCTGTATAAGTACTGGAGATTTGTAATAAACATCATCAAGTTTTTAATCAAAGAAAACTTAACAAATTTCGTTTTTCTCCCCTTTCTTCTTTTCTTTCACAACCCAACTCCAACGGTTATTTCCGTTTTATCCCAAACTGGAATTGGGCGGAAAACCCTAGGAGTCTCCGTCGATAATCACTGGCGCTCATCTCCGGACTGCGTGAGATAGCTTCCTGACGTCGCCGACTGCTCCAGCAACAGGATTTAAGACCATCTCCATCCGGACTTCGTGCGATTAAACCGCCGGTCCACATCGTTCTGTTCTACCGTCCTGCTCTTGTCCGACAAGCCCTTCATCGTGCTTTTCAGATCGCCCAACTCTCGTCTCCAACTCTACAGATTTCTATCCGGCGAGCTCTTCGTCGCGATTCTCAGATCGCACTGCTTTTGTCTCATCGTTTAGATCGTATTCCGATCTTAGATTGTAGACACTAGAGCTCCACAGGTCCATTTATTCCGTATCGGAGATTGGAATAATTTCTTGATACTCCTAGTGTGTATCAATTTCTTGATACTCCTCGTGTAAGTATATAAGCAGCGAATTAATATGTGTGCTAAAGGGCTCGGAATCAAAACAAATTAAAATCACACAATCTAATCTATAACTATTAGCGTAACAATATATTGGCGACTCCGCTGAGGAGGCCCCGTCTCTGTTTTGATCCCATCTCCGACAACTCACGTAGGATTTCTTCATTCTAATCCTCAAGTCTTTTCTTTAACCTTCTTATCGCGTAGCTCCGAAATTTAACGATAAATGTAACTCCGATCTAAATAACACACGAAAATCCAGTGGCAACACCTGACTTGATCTCGTTTTCGACAACTCACGTAGGATTTCTTCGCTCTAACCCGCTCTCTATGAATTATGAATGATAATACAGTTAGAGTGTTAAAGTAGTTAGAGTGTTAAAGTAGTTAGTGAATTAGTTGAGATTTTGTGTTATAAATATACATTGTATAATTACTTCAAACTATTCAATTCATTTTAAGGATTTACAACACTCACATGGTATCTTTCGCGAGGGTGTTGTGATTGATCTTCCGTTGCTGATTGAGTTTGTACTCAAGATGGACAACAATGATATGGCGAATCCATTCATGGTAAACATATGAAAGTGTATTCGGCATCCACTGGAAGCGTCGGATAATTACCTGTTTTGGCGTTCACAGATGGAGGACCTTTTAAATCTATATGATTTAATGGGCATCGTTTCTTCAGATTAAGTAATACCGGAAAGGATGATGGCTGATAAGGTGAATCGATCTAGAATATACGTTGTGGCAAAAGCGGAACTGGTTGGTGATGTCTTGGATTAAATCGTCAATAGGGAAGTCGGTGGTGTCGATTTTGCTAAATGAAACACTTGCATCAAAAGTGTGGATGGATCTTGAGTGGAAACATTCACCAAGAATGGAGGTCTACTTGAAGACCATCATGGATCGGCTGAGCACGACTAGGAAGACCGATGAGGTGACGATGACGGAGTACCTATTGATGATGCGATCACTGACCGATAATCTTATCGTGTCGGGTTCCAAGATATCCGATAAACACTACAAAAAATCAGCGCAGTTCTGGCGTCCATCACCCGGCGGCCAGGCCGACGGAAGGTTACACTTGTCCGCCTGCATAATTTTCCCTCGTAAATGAGAGAAATTTGCTGGCGGCCAGGCCGACGGAATATTTTTTTGTAAAAAATGTCAGCGGCCTGGCCGCCAGCTCCAATTCACCAACGGTCGGGAAGAAGTGAGCCGCCGCACCGCCTACTCAACTACCAACGCAAGAAACTACGACGCCTCTACAAACTACGCCACAAGAGGAGCACACCACTTCACAACCGCGCGGAGGAAGATCGATAATATTCACGAAAGAGGCGTTACGAAAGGTGGTCGGAACTAAAAAAAAGAAAAAGAGCGAAAAAAAGAAGTTAAATTAGTGATTGTCGAAGTTAATTTTTGTTCTACATTAATTATTAAACTTCAAATTCAATTTCAATATCAATTTCAATATCAATATCAATTTCATTTTTAATTTTATTTTCAATTTTATATTAATTTCAATTTTTTTTTTTTTCAAAAGTGAACCAGCGGCCAGGTCGCCGGAAAATTATTTTCCAAAAATAACTGCCGGCGGCCAAGCCGCCGGAAAATTATTTTCCGAAATTAACAGACGGCGGCCTGGCCGCCGGGATATAATTTTCAAAAAAAAATTTCGGCGACTAAGCCGCCGGGACAATTTCTATTAAAATCGGAATCCAAAATTTAGCCGTCGGTACTTCAACATTCCGGCGACATCAACTCCGGCGATGGAATCTCGTCGGCTTGGCCACCAGGAACCATTATACCGGCGGCCTGGCCGCCGGAATTTGCCGCTAGAATTGCGCTGGTTTTTTGTAGTGAAAGAAGTTATCGGTTATGTTCTTGATAGACTTCCGGAGGAGTTTTCCCCTTTTGCAAGTATAGTGAATGCGCAAAGAAGTTTGACGTTCGACGACTTCTATCATCTCCTAATCTCTGAAGAGTTGATGATCAAGCGTCGGAAGGGACCTTCCAAGTCTCATGAAACTCATTCGAATCTTCCAAGTCTTTTCTTCAAACCTCTTATCGTGTAGGTCCGAAGTTTAACGATAAATGTAACCTCGATTTCGATAGTGCGCGTAACTCCGACCTTCTTCAAATCCTCACTACAAAAAATCAGCGTATTTCTGGCGGCAACCTCCTGGCCTCCAAGTCTTTTCTTCAACCCTCCAATCGTGTAGTTCTGTACTCCAACGATATAAGTCTCAACACGTTGATAAAAATACCGCGAATAATCTGTGGAACAAAATATGACGTTAGGATCAGATAAAGGTAAGGAAACGGAAAACCAAGAAAAAGATGATCACTTGTCTTCATCGTTTAAAAGGGATAGGTTTGAGTCCAACTGTAATGAACCAAACGATGAATCTGATAAAAGGCCAAAAATATAAGATTACCTAAAACTATGCAAAAATGTAGAGTCACTCCAGGATCAGGTAACGAATTTAATCTGGGTAATTAAAAATCAGGCAGAAAAGAATTTGGATAAAAATAGTACTCCCATAATGTCAGGTTCTAAGCAAGGCGGTTTAAGTTCCGAAGATATACCTCAAAACCTGGACAATGTAACTAAAGAAGCTTTGGCCCCCCACTTATTAAGCAAAGAATACCCATCCAAATGGGTCAGACCCAAACTCCCACAGTACAAGGGAGATTCCGATCCCGTAGATCACGTACATAAATTTAAATCCAACATGAAAGATGTAACCGATAGAAAGGACTTATGGTGTAGAATGGGGAAATGGGGATGAATAATAGATAGCGGTTATAGAGTTATAATGGCGGATTTCCACCATTGATCACTTATGATGGCGGAAATCCGTCATCTAAAGACCGTCATACGATGTCTTATTTCTTGTAGTGAGATGATAGCTGACTTCCCCATTAAATTCTACAACTGATTACTCCAGTATTCAAGGAAAGTTTTGGGGTATCTGACATTACCATAATCTGTACAATATTGGATATTCATATTGAAACATTAGTTATTTCCTAATCCCTATCTTGTGAATTGAGAAGAAGATCAAGTGAATTATGAAAAAAAATTGATTATATCTAAAATTAATTGCTCCTGCTTTGATATTAAAATCTGAATGAAAGCAAAATACATTAATTAAAAAAAAATTAGCATGATAATAAAAATGACAACAAGATGAAAGCTTAACACAAGTTCATAACAGCAACAATGTTAAATTTATGAAAATTTGATTTAAGACAGACCATATCTATCTATTTAACAGATTAAAATGCAGAATGAAAAAGGAACAATTTACAGTTAATAAGAATTTGAACAAGCAAGAAATTATTCTTATAGAATACGAACAAGAAGAATTAGATATAAAGAATTACTGAGTATGATTATTACAAACTAGGAAAACAATTTAGACAGAATTTGATAACTATCCAATGTGATAGATTAACGTTCAATCGTTCGGAGAAGAAGCTCAATTGAGCGAAGGTGACGATTGAACCAAAGGAAAGAGCAAAAATGAATTTAAAAGTACCTGAAAATATTGAAGGATTACTATGATTAGAAAAAGATTACCAAAGAGAGAAATGAAGGAATCAAATTGCTAAGAGCGCGCGAACGGGGAATGATCAAATTGATTAAAAACTCACAACTGAAAAATTGGAATTGGATGAATTCCCTGATTGCAGTAGTTGATTATATACTCCTTTGTATCTTAAAAAATCAGTTGGAGTCAATAACTGTTTAACATTTTTTCTCTCCAAATTAGTTAACTTTTGATTTCCCAAATTAGTTGAGTTTAGGTGTTGGATCCGGACCATGAGCGGATCCTATTGTTGATCCTATTATTTCTTTTAATTCTTTTGATTGTTTCATATCTTCCCTCAAATTTGACGGGATTAATTCTGTCAAATTTGGATTATTAATTACTACTTCTTTTGTAGGTACTAGCTTGTGCCTTGACCTGTGTCTCAGAAAATCATCAGTACCCAAAGCTTTCGTGAAGCCATCTGCATACTGTAATTGGGATGGTATGTATTCTACTTTTAAAATTCCTTTGCTTATCATTTCTCTTACAAAGTAGTAACTTATTTCTATGTGTCTTGATCTAGAGGTGATTGTTGGATTTTTAGCCATGAATATTGCTGATCTACTGTCGCATAATAGTCTTGGAGGATTTTTAAATTTTATCTCCAATTCTCTTAGAAGATAACAGTACCATCTTAACTCTGAGGTGACATGAGCCATGGCTTTGAACTCTGCCTCTGCACTTGAATTAGAAACAGCTAGCTGTTTCTTTGCAGACCATGAAAGTAAATTTCCACCATACCAAATACTAGAGTCTGTGATGGATCTTCTATCATATGTTCCTCCCCAATCAGAATCTGTGTAGGTTACTAAATCTAGAAATGCTTCTGAGTTTCTTGTAATTCTCAAGCCCAAGTATGCAGTTCCTCTTAAGTATTTGAATATCTTTTTTACTGCATTTAAATAACCCTCTTTAGGATTTTGTAAAAATTGACACACTTGATTAATAGGAAATGACAAGTCTGATCTGGTCAGTGTTAGATACTGCAGACTTTCTACCATACTTCTGTAGCCTGTGATATCTTTCACATCTTTCTCCATATCTGCTTGTAACTTCGTAGATAGTGTCATGGGAGTCCTTACTGGATTAGACAGATGATATCCATACTTCTTTAATATCTCTTGTGTATAATAATTTTGTTGTGAAAGCACCATATCTTCTCCTTGGTATATGCATTCAATGCCTAGAAAGAAACTGAGTTTCCCCATATCTCTATATTGAAAGGTGGTACAAATATTCTTTATGAATTCTGATATCTTTTGCATATCTGTTCCTGACACAATTATATCATCAACATATATTAAGACCATCAATTTTGATTCACCTGAATTTTTGTAAAAAAGAGAGGCATCTGTATTTGAATTCTTAAATTCTTGAGATATAAGATGCTCCTGTAATCTGAGGTACCAAGCTCTACGAGCTTGCTTGAGGCCATATAAGGCTTTCTGTAGTAAGCACACATCTTGGGGTCTTGTCTTATCTTCAAAGCCCTTAGGTTGCTTCATATAGACTGTCTCCTGTAAATACCCATTCAGAAATGCATTCTTGATGTCCAATTGTCTTAGTGTCCATCCATGACTGACTGCTAATAACAATATGGTTCTTATTGTTAAAATTTTAACCACTTGGCTATAGGTATACTGAAAGTCTATTCCTTCCTCTTGGTTGTATCTTTGAGCAATCAGTCTTGCTTTGTATCTTTCTATTGTTCCATCTGATTTCCTCTTTATCTTATACACCCACCTAGAGCCAATTATGTTCATGTAATTTTCCTTCTTTACTAGAGTCCGGGTATTATTTTCTTTTATAGCTTTTATTTCTTCTTTCATGGATTTCCTCCAGCATTCATACTTATTAGCCTGTGAAAAAGATTGAGGCTCACAACATTTATTAGAAACATATGTATTACAAACAAAATCTTTATATTTAGTGCATGGAATTTTTAATCTATGTGATCTTCCCAATTTTGAAGAAATATTCTGGCCATGATGGTCAGAACCAGATGGGTTATGACTTGAATTTAAGTCCAAGTCTGCCCTGCTCTCAGAATTTACAATAGAAATAGGTTGTATGTTATGTTGAACATCAGAACTTTGATTAATAGTATCTGTATTAGTAGGTATATTTTGTTCAGATTGATTTGTGTTAGAAAGTTGATCAGGAGGATCCCTTTCTAAGCTTTCACTATCTATAATCATCTCTTGATTGGATGATTCAATGACTTGTGGGTCTGGAGCTGGAATTTGTTTTTGTGATATTGTTAGAAAGTCTAAGGGTTTTCTTTTTTGGTTTTGGGTTTCTACATTCCTTGATAGAATATCAAGGAAAGGGAAAGACTCTTCATCGAAAATTACATCTCTATATATTCTTATATCTCTGGTTTCTATGTCCAAGCACCTGTAGCCTTTCTGTCGTGCAGTATAACCCAAGAAGACACATGCCTTTGATTTTGGCATCAATTTATTCCTTCCAACTCTTGGTAATAGAGGAAAGCATTTGCATCCAATTGTCTTTAATTCACTCAAGTATTTTATTTAGTAATACCTCATATGGACTTTTGTTCTCCAATGTTGGTGTCTTGATTCTGTTAATCAAATAGGTTGCTGAAGAAAATATTTCTGGCCAATACTCATGAGGGATACCTGATTTTATGAGCAAACACCTTCCAACCTCAATTATTTGTCTATGTCTTCTTTTTACATGTCCATTCTGTTTTGGAGTGTATGGACATGACATTCTATGATTAATTCCCATTTTCTCTAAGTATTCTCTGAATCTAATATTTACAAATTCTCCTCCCTGATCTGTTTGCACTTCTCATATTTTTAAATAAAAAAATCTCTCTACTTGTACATGAAACTTCAGAAAGACTGATGTAAAATCTGATTTATTAATGATTGGATAAAACCAATTAAATCTAGTACATTCATCAACAATTGATATGTAAAATCTATAGTTATAAACAGATGTGGTTGGAGATGGACCCCAAAGATCTATATGCAAAACTTGCATGGTTGAGTAGCTAAATTCTCCCTTCTTTTATAAGGTAGTTGATGTGCCTTTCCCAAAGGACAGACTGAACAGAATGGATCCTTCTTTTCTTTGTTTGGTTCTATCATTAATTCTATTAGTGATATAATAAGGGATCTTTATGTAATTAGTTTTAATGACTTTTATAACTACTTTAAGCTAGGATATAATTCTAGAACTTTCTAAGTGGATAAGACTTAACAGAAACGGTTATAATTCTGTTAAGTCTCAATCCTCCTAAATTGTATATAAAGGAATGAATATCATTTTAGGAGGGATGGAACATTGGTTCTCCTCTATTTCCTAATCGCATTCTGATTATAACAACAATATGGTATCAGTCGCTGGATTTGAGTCCAATTGCGGTTGCTGATCGGGGAGATTTGTTGCTGATCCACTTTTCCGACTGCTGCTGATCAAATTCCGCTGCGCGATCATGGCACAATCCGGTAAAAGTGTGGTAAATGCTGCTTGGGATGAGTTGAAGACTCCAACGAAAGTGGTGATCATCAAATCTCCCAAGACTGTTGCATTGGATCGAGGCAATTACTTTGTCTGGAGGACGCAGTTCCTTGGTGCTTTGAGAGGTAATGGTCTCATTCCTTACCTCCTCGGAGAAGTGGAATTAAACACGCCGGTGGCTGTCCAGCAGGATCAATTAATTTTGGGCTGGATACTCTCTTCACTCACGGCGTCAGTGGTCACAGAGGTTTCAAGTTGCGAAACCTCATCAGGCTGTTGGAAAATTCTTCAAGAAGAATTCGCATCTTCCTCGCGCTTACAGATTCTTGCAATTAATCAAAAGTTGCAAAATCTCAAAAAGGGAGGTAAAAGTTTTAATGAATATATTGCTGAAATTAATATGCTTGTGGAAGGATTGTCAATTGCTGGAAAGAAAATAGATGATGCAGATCTGGTACTTCTAGTGGTGGCTGGATTAGGAGACGAGTATGAATCATTGATTCAAAATATTACGGCAAGGAGGGATGATATTACATATAGAGAGGTGAAATCAATGTTCATGGATATAGAAATCAGAAAATCTAGATCCAATGTGGCAAATCCTCTGAGCATTAATGTCATTGAGACAGAAAAAATTCAGAAGCAAGGGAAGGTGAAACTCAGTACCATTCCATGTCAGATTTGCTCTGGAAAACATGGTGCACTGAACTGCTACAATAGGCTGAATATCACAAAGTATCCACCAACACACAATAGAGTACTATCACCTAACGGGCCTACTGGCAAAATGTCCGTTAACACTGCATATAAAGCTTCTGGATCTATTTGGTATCCTGAAACAGGTACTGTTGATGAGCCTACTGTGAATATGGTGGCAATGCAGGAAGAAACACATCTCTGGTATGCAGATTCAGGAGCTACGAATCATGTTACAAGAGCTCAGAAAAATATCCAGAAATCTGTGGAATGTGATAAGGCCATCAATACAGCAGATGGAAGGCCTATGCAGATCACTCACTATGGTAATTCTAGTTTTTCAGTAAATAATAGAATGATTAAATTAGAATAGCTTCTTTATGTTCCATCAGCATCCAAGAACTTAATCTCTGTCAAGAAGTTCTGTATTGATAACAGGGTTTCTATGGAATTTGATCCACAGAAGGTGACAGTGAAGGATCTGGTCACAAAAGAAGTACTAATGTCTGGACCTGAAGGAGATGGGCTGTACGAGATCCCCATAAATATAAGAAGCACTGAATTGCAAGTGAATCAGGTGGAGATGGACAAAAAGGCAAATGCAAGGACCTGGCATCTGAGGCTAGGGCATTTACACTCAAGAGCAGTGGAAGACTTAAATAAAATTAAGAAGATTATTGTTACCGATTTTAAAAATATTCATGTACCATGTCAAAATTGTTGTGAAACGAAATCTAAGAAATTAAGTCATTCTAAGAGATCCATTGTTTACAATAATCCACTTGAGCTTGTGTTTGCGGATGTTTGGGGTCCTGCACCTAGGGATTCTTCAGAGGGTTATAAATACTACATAAATTTTGTGGATGCATCCACTAGTTTTAATTGGTTATTTTTGATGAAAAGAAAGTCTGAGGTAGAGGACTGTTTTGTGCAATTTCAGAAATTAGTGGAAAGACAGTTTGAATTTAAAATCAAGGCAGTTCAAAGTGATAATGCCAAGGAATTTCTCAAGCTTTCCACTTATCTTAGAAAGAATGGTATAATTCACCGCCTTAGTTGTCCGCACACTCATCCTCAAATGGGTAAGGTGGAAAGAAGGCATCGACACATAGTCGATACAGGGCTGGCCATGCTCAATCATGCAAGGATTGAAGATCGTTTCTGGGATTATGCATTTATGACTGCTGTTTACATTTATAACAGAAACCCTACAAGTGTCTTGGGAGGAATCTCTCCATATGAAGCACTCAATCATAGGACA